>JAPWLS010000034.1:0-13178 GCA_028551675.1 Tineola bisselliella
AAGTTAAAATAAATCCAATTATACTTTATTTTTAAAATAATTAATTCCACTTCACAAGTACGGGATCCTGCGGCAATTAGACTGTGCTTGACTAACTCATTTTACTTTAATTCTGGTAAGAAGGCACTAAAATTTGACATTATCATGTATTTAAGTTGGACAAAAAATTTACAGTAACTGCAAATTGATAACTGTTATCATTCAACGCTTGCTAGTGGTGCATTTGAATTGCGTTATTGAAACGATTTACATAAGAGTATGGAGTTAGTCAAAGTGTCTTCTGAAATAAATTACTTATTATTCAGTGGCCCAAAAAAAATTGTCGTTTAATGGTGTTAATCTTTATTATTCAGGAAAGTTATAATAAATATAAAAAGTTGTTACTATCCCAATTGCTTTGACATTAAAATTTAAAATTTTTCAAAAAGTGGAGTTAGTCACTTTGTGCACTGAGCGGCTCATTTATAATGTGGCAATAACGATTGTTGAATTTGAATTAGCGATGTGGGTATTTAAAGAAAAATGTAGTTTGATTTTTCCAATTATATGTATTAAGCTGCAGCCTCATTGGTGACTGAACAGTGTTTGTGTTGTCCTTATTTTGGTATATACCACCTATTTTGGGATAAAACAATTATTATATATACCTACTTTTGATTTCAGTGCAACAACATGATGCTGGTGGAGGCGATATCTGGTGCACCTCTCAGCTTCCATGTCATCCCATGGGATGCGCCACGAGCTCAGATAACTTTGCAAGCGACAACGCAGCGGCACAAGCGAGAATGGACTTTACTGCTTAAGAGGGCCATTCTGGAGAATTATAATGCGGTGATACCGTCACATGCACGACAATTGGTTATGGAATTAGGACAGAATCGGACTGATGGTGAGTTCCTTAATACATTTGGAGGTAACGCTTTAGTTGAGGACCTCTGGAATTACTACCGCGGTCGTTGTACTTAATACAGAGCCAACTATAACCTAACCTTTTCGTTATTCGTACAGTCTTGGGGTCCTCAACTAAATCCAAGCCCATTTGGAAAAAAAGACAAACAATTTTGTGCTTATATCGCAAGGCTCTATCAACACAGTTGTTATATAGAGTAGAGAACCTTAATGTAACGACCCTCAATATAACGATTTCCTCTATTTAACGAATTTTTCCAAATCCCCTTGAACTGCCCGTAAGAGCTAATGCAAAATATACCTTTACATTACGAATACATTTTTTAAAAACCTTTTTATAACTAATTTTCAATTTTTACAAAATGTAAAAAGAAAGTATTACCTCTATTTATATATTTATAGCAGATTAGTACTTACTTAAAGAGAAAATCTCAAAATAATTGATACAACTGGTCATTTAGTACATAGTACATATTAGTAGCCTCCCTCTTTGTCAGTTCAAGGAAATCGTAAAAAGCAAACTTATTCAAAAATCATATTACACGTTAGATGAATATCTTACTGATAAAAAAGCTTGGACATAATCTATGTCATTTTATGTTTACTCTTAGGTATACAATAGGATGACAATGCCTCTATACAGCAGCTACTCTTCTACATCATAGTAGATTTATTATATATTATTATGACATTAGTATGTAAGTGGACAATGCCAGTATACAGCAGCTAAATCAAATTGATAATTATTGAATTAATAAATTTATTTCATTTATATTTGTATATGTATTGACGAGTAAAAGCGCTCTATTGGAGCCCATTTGCTAAAAGTAAATAAATAAAAAAATATAAAAAAAAAATTTACAATGTAATGTAAGAGTTATCGGCAAAGTTATATTGGAGCCGACAGATACCACATGACCAATGTGATTATCAAAATCAGGCTTCAGGCTTCAGGAAAGGCATATTATGGGAAAAAATCCCAAGAAACTCGTCTTATTATAGCTTGTACAATATAATGTTAGTATAATTGGTTGTTTCAGGCGTTACTTTACGGAAATCCATATTAAAGGAAATTATTTAAAATTATTTTGCTTACAATTCCCGCTACATTAGGTCGATGAAGGAAAATAACCTCCACTAACATTCAATAACTTGTCTCGACGCGTTTCGCCACTTCACGTATCCTGATGAAACACGTCAAGTTATCGAATGTTGGTGGAGGTTATTTTCCTTCATCGACCTAATGTAGCGGAAATTATACGCAAAATAATTTTAAATAATTAACTTTAATATAATGTTAGTATTAGTAGTCAGGTATATTTTTGCTTAACTGTAAATTAATCAATTTAACTAATTTCAGATGACATCCTGGCTGAAAAATCCCACAACCTAATAACGCAGGCGTCGATGCGAAAGCAGTTGTCAGCGCCGGAATATTTAGAAAAGCGGAAACTGGAACGGGAGCGTCGTAAATCATTCGAAAATGGCGCAAGAGGTCGCATAAAGAAGAGCAGAAAACCAACAATACCAATTGCAAGACGCGACCAATGCGACTGCGCACAAATTTCAACTGAAAAAGGGAGGGATGTTACTTGTGAGAATTGTTACATTGATCTTTGTTCAGATTGCGAAACTGAATTTAATAATATTAGCAAAGAAAAAGACGAGAAATGCGATTGTAAAAATGAGGATACGGATAAATGTCCGGAATGTGATAGATATCTGCATTACATAGATTCGGGTAGTGCTGAAAATCTAGAACGAAAACCGACTTGTAAATGCCTTGATTTTAAATCATCACAAGAGAGTGTCGGCAAAGAATTCCCTCTGAACAAAGTTAGAGGATATCATTCGTCTGATAATATTATTAATTATGACACAAAAGAATTGAACGATATAAGATTGCAGAAAACATGTCTAAAATGTGCTAAAATCAAAGAAAATATTGTTCTCAATGAATCTGTTAACACTCTACGCCCTAGAAAGTCTAGATACAACGATTTGGATAAAAGAAGCGATACTATAAGGTCAAAATCAAAAGATGATCCACAAAGATCTAGGCTATCAAAAATTGGTACTTGGAGACGTAAATCTGAACCGGGTCTTCAACAAAATTCCATTATACCTAAAAGAAGTCTAGACGAAGAACAAGGCAACGAAAAGATCGAATTTGAGTGTCGAAACTGTGGTTCGAATAAAATAACTAAAAAAGTTCGTAGCGATGTTATTTTTTCGGATCCTGAGTTTGATAAAACACGTACAAAAACTGGCGTCGAAATTAAAATGTATAATAGTAAAAATATACCAAAGAAAATTTCTAAATTGAAGAAAAACAGAGCGAAATCCTTGCGACACGCAATAGATACCACCGCGAAATTCTACGCTGACCTTTCCACTGATGTTTCTACAGAAAATATTCTACATATATCAGAATCAACTGACAGCCTCAACGTGGGAGATGAAAACGCAACAAAATTGCCTAAAAAGGAAATTTCTATAAAAATAAGCAAAGACGAGGATATAGATGAGGAGACATACAAAAGGTTAATAGAAAAAACTGATTCGTTCAAAAAGAACGAATTAGAAAAAGTGAAGTATCTTAACAAGCAAAATGTAATCAAAGAAGGGACGGAAGCAGAAGGGGAGACCGTTGATAAAGGTGCAGACAATTGCAAAGAACCAGAAGAACCATTAGAGCAAATAATATCCCAACTATTAATGCAAAACCGTGAATACCAGAAGTTGTTGAAGAAGCAGCAATTAAGAAATACCGCACAGAGACGCCATCAGAGGCTGTTGAAGTCGCACTCGAACCCAGAACCATCAACATCAAGATATGGCGATCAGTTAAAGTTTAAACCAAAATTCGGTCGTCAAACATCTGAAAATTTAGACTTTAAATTAGTTGGAAAAGTAACAACGACACTAAGCCCACCGAACGAAGAAGACTCTGATGATGATCATATTTATGAAACTTTAAGAGTGGTGCCTAAAGAACACCTGGAAGCTGATAAACTAGAAATACCAAATAAACCTAATGCACCAGAATCAGATTACGTTTACCTATCATTTGATCAACTAAATAAGATTAAAAGTGAAGATGATGATGGCATATACGACGTGCCAGTTAAACGCAATGAAAAGGTTTTAAATACTAAAACAGACTATTACGTACCAATAGAAATACAAGGTGTAAGATCCGAAACAAAAAACGTGTACGACAGTTTAGTTGAAGTTAGAAAGAGACAGAAAGAACCTATTGGAGCTACAGATTATTTACCGATGAATGCTGCTACCCCAAATACGGAAATTTGGTTGACTCAACAAAAAGAACATTTTAACGTTTCAAGAGATAGAAAATCAGGATCATTGCCTCGTAGCTTCCAAGTCGTTACAAGCACAAGCGAAGATAATAACTTGAGTACGTTCCGCTCGAAACCTCCAACTAGTAAAACATATTTGAATCGCGATGGAAAAGTCCTTAGTATTGACAGACCATTCACGATAGCATCGGACCAGAGCGAAATCAGTTTTGACGAAGTTGAAAACTATATGGGCGATGGAGATATACTTAAACTTAATAAAAACAGTCCTTTAGGTCAGTCAGATGTTAACGGACAAAATATAAGTCAGTCAACGCTGGAATTAGAGGAAGAGATCGATAGATGTTACAAAAGCAATTTTGAGAAAATAAATTTGGATGCTAACAAAAATGAAAACCTGTTAACGGTATCTCAATCTAATTTGGAATCTGTGGCGTCATCCTGTGAAGCTCTAACAGGAGAAAAAGACGAAAATAACGATACAGATGCAATACACCCAGAAAATAAAATCTACAAACCTACCAGTAATATGTTATCTTTGAAAAATGTTCTAAGTCGATTTAAAAGTAAAAATGCTAACAAAACTGATGCTGAAGTTAACTCCAATGAACCGAGTAGTCCAGATAGTACTAGCAGCGATATGAAATCACCAACGAGCGAAAAGCGACCCGCTCTAAACCCTAGAAGTTATTCCAAAAGTCTCCTCCAAAGATTCAGAAATATAATAGGTGATGAACAAACAGATGATAGTGTTAATAAAAATGAAAAGAGTCCTCTCAAGACAAAAATTAAAGTTGTGGTCACTTCGACAGATAATAACCCTGTAAATACAGTTTCCAATGATCCACTTAGCAAGAGCGTGTCCGACGAAACGACAATCACTGACAGCCAAAATGAGAAGCGTAATTTAGAAATTCTCTCACATAGTTGTGACGAAATAAATAAAGAAAAAACTGAAGTTAATAGACCAATATATGAAAGAAACAGTAGTGTAGTTTCATCTACAGCGAGTACTATGTCTCCTTCGAAATCTAACGCTAGTTCATACCAGAGTTTAAATAAACTACCTATCTATATGCAAGGTAGTAAGCAATTAGGGTCACGGATTGCCCAATCAGATTATGTGGACCCGACGACTTTAATTGAAAAAAGTGGAGTTAATAATGTAAACATATTAATCAATAAAAACGCAGTAAGGCCTGATAGTTTGTTTTCTAATTCTTCATTTGTTACGTCATCAAGCGAAGGTAATTATCAAACACCAAGGGCTGATCCAAAACCCGTGGAAGACGCTACAAACGTGGTTGATTCTTATGAGAACATTTACGAGAAGTCTTTTGAGAAAATTGAACAGGTCACAGGTGAAGATGTTTTTAGAGATTCAGCTGTTTACTCCGACCAAGAGGATGATGTTAAACAAATGAAACCAGAGAAAGTTACTAAGGAAAGTGTTAAAATTAAGTCTTCATTTACTGTAAGCTCAAGTATACAAGAAAGTAAAACTTTACAAACCAAGCTGACGGTCACTGGAAGTAAAATACAGGTAATAAAGGAAAAACCATTAATGAGTACACGTTCAAAAATTGCACCCCCAGTGCCAGTCAAACCTAAACGAAACGAATTGCCTCTTAAACCGATAAATATTGCAAAAAATAAAGATGATCAAGCAACGAATACAATAAAACGAAATACAAATATTAAACACACATATTTGAGAGCAGAATCTTTTACACAAACTAAAGCTAAAATAATTGAACCAAACACTGAAAGACCTACTGAAACACCAGCGAAAATTAATGAACAAAATCCTTTCAAACACGATGCAAGTATTAAATTGACGAGAATGGGTTTTGAACGATCTAGTTTGGACTCGGCGACGCGTAAACTAAGAAATCAATCAGAAGAAACCAATACAATTCCAGTAGAATCTAAAAATGTTACAAAAACTGTATTGGAACGACGGATGGAAATCGAATCTTTGTCTAAGAATTCAAAGGTTAATATAGCTCGGAAGCCTTCACAAATAGCAAGACCGAAAACAGCAAAAATAGCCACATCGGATAATAGTGAATCTACTAACATTCCCGTAAACAGTATTAGTGCGAAAGAATCGGACGAACGCAAGGAAAGTTGGGTGAAACAAGTTGTTAATAAATTCCAATAGGTTTTTAAATTCTTTAGTGATAACTATGCATTTAATTTTTTGGAAATAGTTTATTGGTTCATTTTTGTTTTGAAGTAAAAACACCTGCGTCGTAACAAAAAGACATGTAAAAAACGTGATTTTTAATGTAATATATCTATTCTTTTACATAAGTATGTACTGGGTATTTTTTTTATGTACTTATATAATTAAGTGTGAAAAAACAAATGGAAAAATAAATGAATAGCATTTTAAACTATTTCCAGAATGCTGTCTACAGCTATTTTATTAAATAGGTGTGAATCACGATTGTATCTCACTATTATTTTTCTTCTTATTATTAATGTCTAATAGAGACAATTCTATCAATGTCGCGTATTTGAATAATCCAATAGGAAATTATATAATTATAAAACACGCGTAAACCCCTCATGTCAAAAGACATCTATGTATCACACTGTAATTTAATTTATTAGAAAAAAAACCGGTATACTCCCGCTAGTTAATATTTCAGGTCTTAACTTTATTTCAGCCGATTATTTTTAATTGATTACTACTATTTTAGTAGTCATCATCAGTCTGCCTACCACTCTTTATGTGCCTATATTATTATACTATAGGCTTTGAGCGACGAAAGTACACATATGAAATTACATTATCGACTTAGTTTTTGAGAGATTCGAGCACAGGGTCTCTCGACTGCAAGTCTGCACCTTCAACCACTAGGCTACGGCTGCTCTAAATCACTCTATTAGATTGTGAATATTTTTAAATTCAATTTAAAAAAAAACAGATTTTTCACTCTCCTGTAAAATAAGTCGAATTAACTTGGGCGATGTTGTTTGCTAAGCGACGGTATTAATCTTAATATATTTTTGCTAATATCGTAGATTTTTTAGAATATTTTGTAAATAATATACTATCAATATTCATCGAGCTTCGATGTCTAGTGCCATAGACAATTATATAACATTTTGGCGGTTATTTTTTAATTTTTACATAAGAGCACAAAATATAATCGATGTATGTACAGTAAAATCTATAATAATTAAATTGTGTTAATTATATTACATATATATTTTTATGTGCCATTTTTTTTGTTGTATTTTGTGAAAACACGTTTTTATATGAAGAGCGGTCTTAAATAAGTCATTAGAAACGACGCTCGAGCGTAATTTAATCTGTAATCATTTGATCATTACTCGAGTGTACTCTGTGTTTAAGTAAGAAAGCAAAACAAATGAATTTTCAATCGCGATTCTGGAATAAATGCTGCACTAAAGTTACATTTCAAGTAGAGATCTTTTTCGAGCGTTGTTTCTGGGGGGGTACTCAGGAACACTTGCGGACCCGTAATCATTCACGAAATTACGGATTTGACAGGATTTTTACGTGGTTATAAGCTTAAATCACGAAATTTCGAATATGTCTGAGTAGCCCCCCTAGCCATGAGTCGTAGAGTTCGCACTGCAGGTATCGCCGGGTAACGAAAACACTAAGACGATTGGTGTTAGAGATATTGGTTTTTTTTTTCAAATAAAAAAAATTCGAGGTCCAATATTTTGTGTAATTTTATGTTATTATAAAATGTATTTTTTTATTTATATAAAAGTTTTATTTTATAAGTTTTTTTTTGTTGTGTATTTTACTAACCGTTTTTGTTTAGATTTTATGATTTATAGCAGTATTCCTATTATAATAATAAAATTATTGTTTTTTTTATATATAAAAATAATATTAGGATAATGGGTCACGAATTAGTAGGTTGTATTGCTGGGTAAAGCTGTTCTACAACTTTTGATTCTTTATGAGATTCATCTACATTTCATCAATTCATCAAAAACAATATTATTATAATATTATTTTTATAAAATAAATTTGTGAAACTAACATTTATTTTCAAGGCATACACGCGTAATATACGGCCATCTCTTTCGTTTATATCGCGTTGAAAAGAGACGGCTGTACGCTTGTCATTTTGAATACTTAATTTGTGGAGACTGTTTAGTATTTTAAGTTGATTTTCGAATGAAATTTTAAATACAATAATTTTTGTAACATAAATTTGTTTTTCTTTTACGACTATTTTCCTGCTAATATTTGTTATTAATGGCGAACTACACTCGAATAACACTCACCAGTAAAACAAAAGACGTCTGGAGCTTTCATTTGGTTTGACATAAATACATCAAGCCTGGGGTAACCTCCCGAACGAACTTCGGACGAAAATACGGACGTTTCTTACTCAGGGGTACTTACGGATCCGTAATCATTCATGAAATTACGAATTTGACAGCGATGTCACGACGGATCGGCCGTTCAATGCTTATTTTATGGGCATTTGGCAGGAATTTACGGGCTTATATGTCCAAATTCACATAAGCTACAGAGGTGACGGCCGTATCACGTCTCCCGAGCCTAGCCCAAGCCTCCCTACGTGTCATTTTGTGTAATTAATTATCATAGTATTTTCCAATCTAGTTGTAAGCATACACGTATGTGATTGATTTTTGCATACGTTTGATGAAATTCCAAGAAAATAAGTACAATACTCGAATGCTTGTTTTTCCTGCAAATGTCTGTCGTATCAGTCTGTAACTGGCGCTGCAAATATCGCGTGACAGCGAATTTACTAGTTTTATGTACCAGCATTGTAATTTTACACAAAAATATAATGATATATATTTATATACCTATGTATCTCTATGAAGAAATACACAGCCATTGCTTTATTTTTCTATATTCGACATTGTATCGGTTTCTGCTTTTATTATAGTATACAGCAGCCATTTTTCAAAATGTGAAATTTTTCGTAGGGGCGCAATTGATTACGTATTCAAAAAAGGTATTAAAAAAACGTTTGTTATCAGTAATTTAAAAGACATTTTGGAACACATGGAACGGTAATATTTTTTAAACATAATAGCACAAAAATGAAAAGGGAACTCGGGTGATCCTTCAAAAAGCCGCAGGTTGGTCTCCCCGGCAAACAGCTTAAACATATAACTGCGATGATCTGAGCTTTTCTATAACAGTCTAATAATATTAACATGTTTCATATTTTACTTAAGCATTTTTACAAACGACATTTAATTTAAAAGACTACGACTTGTAATTACAGAAATAAACATCGTGTTGAAATAATCTAAAATAAAAGTTTCAGAGAAATTTTCTTTATTCGAAAAATTTTGTAAAGCATATATTGATTATAATCGGTACCGTTGCTCGCCATGTTCGTGATTTGGTGGGTTTTCCTCCGAAACGTAAAAGATGGCTTTTGGATCACGCAAGACACTGCCAGGCACTTAGACCAGGAGTCTAGCGAACATTTTCGTTGACATATATATTTTAAATGCTGTATCTTGTAGTAGTAAAAAAACTTTATCTTACATATTTTATATATATAAAAACAGTATGTTAAATATGATGTCTACTCGATGGACTTTGGTCAAGAAGAAACAATCATTAGAAAGAAATAACTATATTATTATCGTGTCGAAGTTGAGACATGTGTGAAAGGGATGCAAATATCTCTTTGCCTTTCACGATACTGCGATCGCTTCTCTTTTTATTGCTTATATACCTATAAAACTGTATCCATTTGAAAATCGCTATGTGTACATGTTACATTAGTACTTACCAAGGCTTAAAGAAATTTAAATTTAATTTTTATTCAAGAAATAAAAATTAGCATAGAGGGACTTGCATTCTACATTTTCACTGGCATACAATAAATATAAATATGTTTTAATAAAAAAATAATATATATTAAATAAAAGGCTCTCGGTCTAGTGTATCCTATAGAAAAGTCTGAAATAATGAGCGAGACAAACTTATGTGTCATTAACTGAAGTGTAAGCGAAACAAAACAAGGGAAAATCCAAACATTCCATTTTCAAAATTCATTCTTCTACTGTCCTTTCCTCTTAAGGGTCGCGTTCGAATTTCGAAATTGAAATTAGGTTTTTTATTATTACACATTTTCTGTATAGGTGCCTTTTTGGTATCGGTTTTTTATCGTAAATTACGTAAAGCTACTTTTAAAAATGGGTTCGACTAGTTACTTGACTAAGTCCAAAGTTGGCGGGTATAGGGTTAAGAGTGGATCTAGTGTAGGCAGCGACAAGGAGGTTAACGGAAAATTAAAACGATCAAAAATTAGGTGAGAATTAATTTTGTAATGTTATTTTTTAAATAAATTCTAATCATAGATATTACTGTTTTTATCTAGTAACAGATATTATGATAGCTAAAGATAAAAATATCGATTTGTAATATAAATTGTGATAATAAATTTATTAATTTTTCGAGAGTGCCCAGCGCTATAAGTGAAGTGTCGGCAATGTTATCTGAAAGAGGGCGTTGTCATCGGATAATTAAGAACATAAATTTAAAAGATTTTTTAGACTATATTTTTTGAATAAGTTAATTCGTTGTTATACTTAATATTTTTAATTCTTGCAATTTTCATAATATAGTAAAAAAATACTAAATCATTATTTTTTTTAATCGATAACTTACAATCGAGGTATTAGTACAACACAAACAAATAACGTCCAGACCCAAACCAACCTAACTATTAATAAATATTACGAATTAATATTTATTTATTTTGACCGGGAACAGAATCCTCTGCGTAGAAGACTAGTACCTAACTGTTACACCACTCTTCCACCACAGAGTTAAATAATAGTTTTCCACTTCCGAGTTAAAGTGGGTTTCTAGAAGTACCCTACGGAGGCTTTATTATTTATCGATTTTTAGTTTTCCGTTCATTGATTGGAGTCTTGCTTAAAATCAGGTGCAATGTTAGACTAAAATTATCACGAAATCTATCCCTCGCAGATATCTAACACATACTATAAGACCTACGTTAGCTCTATTTCCTAGTATACCTAACTATAGTACAACGAAATCTCATTAAAAATAGGTGTAATAAAACACTCGAAATTGTATACAAAAGCCTGTTGTTTATCATAGCAACGGTTGCCATGGTAACAGATAAATCAATAGAATTGTACAATTCGTCATTTACAATAAAAATGTAGACGCAATGCGGCGTCCCAGTTCTTTTTTTTAAATTCAATTTGTATTTTTAAATATAGAACGCAAATGTTGAATTCAATTTAATTGAATTTAGTTACGATACGAATTTAATTGTAAACAAATCAGTTTGAATTTAGAATATGACGTTTTATTCATATAATTATAGGAGGCCGAGCAAAATGAACGAATATGGAATAAAGAGGATTCCGGATTATACTGAACTGGCATACAAGGAGGCCGTGTCCAAACTGAGATACTTTTTGTCTGGGAATTACGCACCGAGTGTGAGTACTTTTTTAAAGCTATTTTAAGCTATAAAGAGCTTGAAAACATATCTACGAATACCGAAATCTTTATAAAAGTATTACAATATCATGTTGGTGCACGTGATTACGTATAAAAGTCATAGTTTAATTATATCTAAGGTCTTCTCCGCGGTGTAATAATTCTTTTTTTGCAAATAACCTTCCTAAAAAAACTAATTAAAAAATCGATTTTTAAATATGAAATGTGAATTACATCGGAAGTAAATTGTTTTTCTTGATAGCAATTTTTTTTTATATACTGACGTAGAACTTTTAAAATAGATCTTTTGCGGGAACACCATTCCTTTGATAGCAGAACGAAGTTAATGACATATTTTATCATTTTATATGAAATTAAAATGCATTTTAATTTAGATATATCTAATTATACAGGGTGATTCTATTCTAGTATTGGCCAATACTTAACAGCATTTTCGGCTCCAAACATTCAGCTGAATCACCCAACATATAGATTTAATTGTTTCTCGGTCAAATGACCCTATGATGTTGTTATAGA
Source organism: Tineola bisselliella (assembly GCA_028551675.1). NCBI lineage: Eukaryota > Metazoa > Arthropoda > Insecta > Lepidoptera > Tineidae > Tineola > Tineola bisselliella. The sequence goes on from JAPWLS010000034.1 coordinate 12,244, forward strand.
TAAGAAGCTATGGAAGTCCAGCGTCAATTAAGAACTTGGATGAATCGGACGCCGACACAGCCGATAAGAAGTATGGTTACGGCCAGTTGTCGGATTACAAGCCAAGACCTCGTCTTACCACCAAGTATACCACTCTCTACGCTGACAGCTTGAAGAATTATACGCCTAATTTGAATACTGGTAAGCCGGTATAGAGGTGTCATAATAATAGTGCTTACTTGGCTTATTGGTCGCTGGTTTTATTCAATTATCACCAATAAATAATGACTCCAAACTAAATGATGTCCTGTGTTATGGGTAAGAGAACAGACTGACACTATAACCAGTGTGGTACAGAGGCTGTCATATAATAGAGTTTGGGTAATTAGAGGCCATATAAATCAGCTAAAGCAGTGGTTGCCAAAGTTGACTGGGTTCCGAGTTCCGACCCACCTAACAAAAAAATCCAATAATGAGACCCGTTTCTTGGTTGTGTTTAGGGATTGCAATCCGGTAGCATTTTCAATCCGGCCGGATTTTACCGGATTGACACCAATAACCGGATTATGTAGTTATTTAGGGCCTAGTGTTTAGTGCTCTTTAGTTTTGATAATAATACTAAAAAAAATTATTTAATTATATTTTTTGGTATTAATTGTAATTTGCAATAAATGAAATTATGAAACTATTTTAAATAATAAAGTAATCAGTCTCACTTATTGCAGCGAGTATGTGAAAGTACTTAAGTAATAATAACACATTAATAATTTAGACTTAACATAACATTCTTTTAAATTTATATTTTAAATTTATATTTATAAAATCAACTTCAGTCATTCATAATCCTAACAAACGATAAAACAAGAAGCATTTATATTTTGCAATGCAAAATGCAAGTGAATGTTATTTCTGTGTCTGCAAAAAAAAACGATCTAAAAAAACATATAGTGTTGATT
>JAPWLS010002401.1:0-11855 GCA_028551675.1 Tineola bisselliella
ATCTTGAATAATTATTAAACAAGTTATTATAAAAAGAAGGGTAGGTCCAAGGTGAAGCAATAATATTCATTTTCCGGTTTTATCCGGTTTTTTATGCAAATTTTGAATAAATCTCACAGGGAAAAAGAATTACGTTTGATCTTTAACAGTTTTATCGATTGATCCCACGGTACAATTAACATTTTATTACTATTGTCCGATATGATTTCTTTAGAACTTATGAACTTTTGGTGTCCCTGCTTCTATCCGTGGTTTGCTTCAATGCCAGAAATATTAGAGAAAAATTATGACTATAAAAGTCTATACTAAAAAATTTAGTAACGACATAATTACTAAAAGTTTGCAACCTTATCTCTCAAGTGTTAAATATCATTTTGGCTTACAATAGTATTATTCAAAAAGTATAATTTTCATTTTCTTATAAGAAAAAATATATAAATTGAAACTATATATATATGTTTTGGAAATTTACTCCCAAATTCACAGAAAATGTTTTAACGGTAATCATCAAAGCGTAACGTCCACAGAAATTAAGTACACAAAGTTTCTTCTTGATATTGTGAAGTTTCAAACGGTTTTAAACATTATATTCATTGTGCTTAAGCACGAAAATTGTATACCTTTTGTTACGACAGCCACTGCCTTATTCTTGTCTGTTTTTCAATTGATTTCTATTGTTTGTTATTCATAGATTTATTTTTAACTTATCATTTCAATCTATTCCATATGTAAACAATGTTATGTTTAGATGAAATAACATTTTTGTTTTTTTTTTTAAATATTACTTCTAATGAGTAAGCCAGTTCTGAGTATTGTCCAAACCACGACTCCGGATATGGTCGAACACAATCTTGTTGAGTAAAAAAGAGTTATGCGGTTTAACTTAACATATTTTATTGGATTTTAGTAGGACATGGGAAACAAATGAAAAAACAATTGCGTGGTAAGACACTATCGAGATATAATAAAACGAAAACTATGTTGGTTTTCGTTTCCCATGTAAAGAAAAGATCTCATACAAAATATAATTAATTATCCGAATCATTCTAGAACAGTCACTACTTGGATAGAATTCACGCGAGTGACCACGGCAAGTTGGGAATTGAAAACTCTGCTTCATGTTCCATTTTATATATTTACAATGTAGTTGTTTAGATACTTAAAATTTAGGAAAGCTTTGTGTCTCTGTGGTCTTTATTAGGTAAGTATTTTATATTTGTTTTGTTTTATGTATCTTTATATGTTAATAAATATCTTTACTAAAGTGATTCGGAATCAACTTCGCTTTGGACTTTAACATCAGACGGAATACAATGACTACGCGCTATAAAATATATAGGGTAAACCCGGGCAAGAAGCATAGGGCAGGTAAGAAGAATAATCGTTTTTTCTAGAAAACTACAATAGATGACGTGACTGTGCTTTGTCCAGGTCTTGCACTTGCGGCCAGCAATGCCATGATAGTTCAACCAAAACAATAAGCGCGAGTGTATGTTGTGTAGATAAAAAAAAGAAATTTCCGTTGTTTTCTTACGATTTTTGCAAAAGTTTGTACACCAACTTTTTATATTACCAATCAGTTATTTATAAATAATGATTGTTTATTCTGTTGTTGGTTTAAAAAACTGTAATTTGTGATTATTATTTTTTATTTACATATTTTCAATATTTCAGTTCATCACTTCTTGTATACATTGGTGCTTTGGGCAAAACGGATATGGGCAAAACGGATAACTTATCCGTTTTGCCCGTTTAGTATTTTCGAATGATTTTCAGGCAGTAAAGGTGAATAAGCTACTTTTAGTTGAAATTGCATCTGCTATAGAGGCAAAACCTGAAGCTTCAGCACACTACCAACGCACAACAACTGAAACTGAGTTGCTTACTACACCTTTGCCTGCTTCCACCTTGTCTAAGGGATTGGAAGAAGGATCAACTAACTTAGAAGGAAATTATGCAACATCTGCAACGAATCTTACACCATTACAAATCAGACCCATACCAGTTATGGCTGCTCCCAAAACAGGTCGCAAATCGGAGGTGTTAACATCTACATCTGTCAAAGCTGATCAAGGTATAAAATTTAAAAAGGTAAATAATGAAAAAGTTAAAATTTCTGAGTTAGCAGGCCCCAGCAAAACAAAGAAGAAACAATGCCATGACAAAGCTCGAAACCTGATTACTACTGTTTGGTGTGCGCTGATAGGTACACCGAACCCCCAACAGAAGACTAGATTCAGAGTAATCAGTGCAGAAGTTGTGCTCATGAGAACTGCACCTCTTATGAAGGAACTGGCAGCTTTTTTGCGATGAATGCCAAGAATAATTTACATTCCATTAGTATATCCTTCTTGCCCGACCACCCCCGGGCATATATAATTGGGCACGAATAATTGTCAGCTTTTTTTTAACGATTAATATTTTTATAGAAGTGTTTAAGTGTCTTAATTTTAATTGTTATTTTCCAAAGACGATTGACCAAAGTACAAATAAAAAGTGCAAATAGTTCTATTGATTATCAGGTTGTTGTTTTATTTACATTTTCCCTTAACATATGCGTCTTGCCCGGGCTTCCCTACCTACAAGGAAATATCTAGGCCAATATAAATGATAACGAACACATTAAGGATTCTTAATGATTTATTCATTTAAAAACTTAATGTAAAAAGGCGGATTATATTAAGCGTTCTTTACCAGCCAGATTTAAATCAAATGGAATCAGAAGGATCAAATACATAACTATGTAATATAAAATTTAAGGAGTGGGGTGCGCTTTGACAAGTTGAATGGAGAAAATTGGTTTCCTCAAGCCGGTATTGCAATTTAATTTAATCAAAATTGCCAGCAGATTCATTTATGTTAGCCAAATGCTAACTGCTTCTTCTTCGCTATTATTTAACATTAAGCGAAGTTAGTTACATGTCAGTTACTATAAAAAAGTGTAATTTTTATGATATCTAAATATTTATGTGTCAACAAGTGAGAGACGCAAATTATAAATTCTCTCTAACCATGATAATAATAAAAGTAAATCTATAACTATAAAATTCAAAAGTGCCTCCTTCACTCCCCGAATAATCTAAAACCACCCCCGAGTTTCTTTCATCCCTACCCTTATTCGACCCTCCTTGCTAGGGTCAAGTCACCCTACTTAAGATCGATGGTGGGGCCAGGGATTACTTGCAGATAAGGGTACGTTGGTTGTAATCAGAGGGTACCCTTTGTGCGTCTCAGATGAGCTGGGGGTAACTTTGTACCTTGTTTTGACGGGTTTTATAATTAATTTGCTAGTTTTCGAGGCGAATTTAGTTTAACGAGGGCGAGCTTTGGGAAATTAATTTTGAGAAAAGTTACTGGGGAAATTCGACTGTGGAAAATTTGCTTGATTTTCTGCTGTAATTTTGGGACTCCTTAAAGTTTTTAACGACTTTTGTATACTAATTTAATACCTACATTATGTAACAGCTTTATGTAGGCATATGTATTTATTAGATGTGATTAATAAGTAGATCACAATTTTTTACTTTAAATTTACAATAATAAAATAGAATAAACAAATGTTTTGATGATGGTTTTTAACTCCGCGTGTCATCGCTCTACTTCCAAATCACGTGCAGCTGACTATAAATAGTGGGAGGATTGTACGCGTAAACCATATTTATTTCTCTGTGTCAATAGTCGTCTCCTTTGATGAACCTTTCTCGAGCTTAAAATCAGGAGGAATGTGACACAAAAACCAATGTTCGATCACAAATATCAAAAAGTCCTTTTTTATAAACAGAACAAATGTGATCATTTTAATCCAGTAGTAGCAAAACGATTAGGTGTGGATTATGTAACACATCGAGAACATTCGCATCGAAGCTACAACTTTGACAGTTATAATACTGACAAAAAATCGGTTTTGTTAGCCAATTTTTGTTACTCTTTTTCATTTTAAAATTGTTTTTATTATAAAATCAGAAGGAACTTAAACTTGCTTTCTACATATGAACTTACTTCCTGAGGTTTCTATATTATTAAATGTATTGAATTTATAATGACTCAATGGATCTTAGGCTTTATATAATTTATATTTTAAAGTTATTCGAGAATACATTTTAACTAATTTGAAATATATATCCGGCTTACTATGACTTTTATTTAGAATATTTTAATCCGATATTTGGAAAATTGTCTCATCGCGACCATGATCGACAGTTCTCAAGAAGTTCTAAAATAAACAAAACGCTATAGTAAGTAGTCTATAGTATTTAAAAGTGACTAGATAAACATATATAATTAAAATTCAATTCACAAAACAGATTTAATATATTCAAGTCAAATATAAATTAACAAACAGAAATAGGAACAAAGAGAGAACTAACAATTCATCTTATTTTAAACATCCGAGAGGAAAGCGCACATGTCCACATTCTGCTAAAACGTCTACATAAAAGATGTATCCACCCGCTTCGTAATATCTAAATTGCTAAGCGAGTCACGAATTTCATCCGTACGAAAATTGTCCAATATACCCCACAGCGTCATCTTAGTGTGGGCGAAGGGGTGAAAAAGGGAGATACCCCCTTTCTGCCAAGGGGGCTAGAGAAAGGGGCCGAGCGTTTTGAAGGAGGCGAGAACAGTAGGGTTTTATTATAGGTCCGAGCTGAGAGCGGTTTGTGGCTTGGTCCCTAGCGGGGGGCGGGATCGCTTCTTATATCAGTTGACAAATTTTAGTGACGAACTCTACGTTGTTTAGAAATTTAGAGAAAACATCTTTATAAATTTAATTAATTGAATCACTAGATATATTATATCTTTTGAAAAGTAAATTAATCAAATCAAATACGATAGTGATCCATATAAATTCACGTTAGCGAATATTCTCAGATATCACTAAATAATATTGTACTATTATATACACTGCGTTACTTTGTTAATCACCTAAACTGTTAGTTATTTTCAACTTCTATATACCTACATGTATATATTTATTAACGTTATAATCTTTAAACTAAAATTCGCAATCATGAACACTTGAAATAATATGTCGGAATAGACAAAAACTTTAATAATGAAACATAACAATGTTTTAATATTCAATTGTGTTCAAATTAAAACATTAATCAGGCCCAGGGTTGTCAAACTAAAAATGAAAGCAAAGAAGAAATAAAATAAAGTTTATTACGATAAAAAATATGTCGACAAATATAGCATCCCTAGCTAACGCACGATCCGACCCCTATTCACAGACAACGGGCGGACGGCAAGAAATTACATACTTTAATCTTATCGCCGAGTAAAATAGAATATTAAATTGCGTTGTCCGTGGACGAATAGCCTCGACCGTACTAAACTGTGAATGTTTGGGATAAACACATTCGATTTGACGGGTCGCCTTGGATAATTTACAAAAGATAAAAAGTCGGGACTTCGAATTACTAATTTCTTTTGTTTTATATTTAGATTTGTGAACTAATTATAGATGCTATCTACAAAGATAAATACATAAGTTAAAATACTTTTTTGTAACTATCAATCCTCTAAATTTAGCAATATATTTGATATTGAAGGTTGTACAATTTTGATTATATTAGACACGGGTAAAACTTAAAATTTGACATAAACTAAAATAGTTATTTAAATATGCAATACTAGGAAGAAGTAGGTATAAGCAAATTATAATCCGAAAAGTGCATCGGCTCGAAATAAGCTTTGTTTAATGTTATTAATTTTAAATAAGTATTTACATGTGATGGCTGAATAGATTTCATTTTTGAAATAAATTCTCTATTAATTCATACATAAAAAAGTACGTCAAAGAACAAAAACAATTAGTTGATTTCTTTAATATTTTCAATACGAATACTTAATCTAATATTTGTAATATATGTTTTTTTTATTACAAGCCTACCTATAGAGTAAGTGAACACAATTCCATAAGGCCCGCAGCGATCCGTATCTTTAAGGGTCGTATGTGCCCTACAAGTGACGAGGGGGTTCCTTATCCTTTACTATTATAACCCTCACCCACGATTTTACACCCTCTCCCCCTCCACCTCCCTTGCAAAAACAGCCCTTATAAACGCTGAGTGTATACCTATATAATTATAAAGTTTTTATATTTATCTTGTCTTTATTCAAGGAAAAGATTTTTAATAATAGATTTTATATTTTATTCGACTAAACCAGCTGTTCTCAAACTTTTTTGGCGAAGGAAAAAGCCTTAATATAATTATAAAAAACTGATTTATATGTATTTATGAATAATCATATTGCCTTATAATCTCCCTTTGGTAGGTATTTTTTGCAGTATTTTAGCCCTTTGGTTCCGCGGAACACCACTTTGAGAATGGCTGGACTAAACTAATAATACTGAAAATATTTCGACACACACACCGTCTATTAGATACCTTTCTTCCGTGTGTACTTATCGACCAATCGATTGATTTATATTGTTATTCAATTGTTTTTCGAATGATTCACCTATGGTTAATAAAACAGAACTATGCCTGAGGTGGATCAGGGAATAGCAATTGTATCCACTATGTTGGCTTGCAGAGATGTAACTTATCAATGGCAGATCTGAAGAAGAAGAATGTATAATGGAATAAGCAGATAAGCTGCATTTTACTCACTCAATAATTATAACGCAAGCTAGTATGGATAATAAAATGTTATTTTTTGTGATGGCTTGGGATTAAAATTCTGTATTATTAAAAACACGCGTCAAGGAATGGAATTAACGAATGTTTCCGTCTTTATTGCAAACTACCCCTTTTGGAAGTCCCTTATTATTTAAGTTAGGGATGCGCCCCTTTCCTTAATTTGTTAGGATAATATCGTTACATTTATGCAGACAATGTTATTTACGATGTGGATTTTCATTTACAATAACAATTAAATCCAGTTGTCTTTTTCTGACACATGTTTAGTGTGTAGAAATCGCTGCCCCTACTCTTTGTGAAAGTGGAAAACGAAAAACTTTTTAATTTAAAGTCCATTGACCACGGAAGGTGGGTACTTTTTTTAAAAATTATTTCAGTGATATTAAAAAATGACTGTATTATCTGCCAATTAGAGTTGGGGATAGCAGAGGTATAATATCAAAGAGAATAAAGTGAAGGCGACTACCCCTAAGCAGTTGTGTAATTTAAAAATATGTATGTAAAGATTGATTTCATAACTAAAATGTTTTATAAAAAAATCAATTTGTCAAAAATATTCAATTAAGTACAAGCATTAATATTCTAGAACCACGGTCGTGAAGAGCCGGTGGGGGGCAAATAGTGCAGGTAGAGTACCTCCCTAGGGGGCGGGTAGTGGGGGTTGCGTGAATGATGGCTGAACGTTTTTAGGCCTACCAGCTTTTTAGTATTTCAGAGGCACGTATTTACGAAATCTGATCATTTTGGTTTTGTAATGGAAAATGCGAAAATGAGCCGATCAAAATCATTCAAGTGCTATTGGTTAAAATTTATATCATGCCCACTCATATATAAATAAAAATATATGCATAAAAAAAACTTTTGATGTTTGCATTTTAAAACTAATATTTGTAACCACATATAAAATTTCAAAATTGCTTTGGATATGGTTTCAACTTGAGAATTAAAATTATGTAAGGAGCGTATTGTTTTCATATACATATAACATGTTGGTGCCTTGCGGTTTCATGAGCGCAAAATTTAAACAAATTGCAGTGAGATAGTTTTCAAATTCGAATCTTCTTGAATTCCTTCTCAGACAAAGAACTAATCAAAAATCTTTTAATACAATATTACGCTAGTTCACATAGTCTATGGCTTCTCATTGTCCTATTAGAAAATTCAACTTATATAATTTTCTACTTCCAATAGACGGCCTGCATAAAATAGTATTTAGGCATTTGTTTTAAATCGGACTGGTACTGGTTGTTTTTGGTATTGATTGTATATAAATAATTTTCAATAGCAATACACTTCTTTAGATTCATTTCTTGCTTTTATTTCTGTGGTAATAAGTACCGTAATGATTTTAGATATAGGTGCAGCTCTGACCGCCCAGGAACGCATAAAGTGCGGGCGACGCGTCACTATTAATCATAGAAAATGACGAAGCGTGTATTGTGAGTCAAAACCGGCGAACTCAAAATTGTGAAAACCTATCCCAGTACTAGCGCGGAACTAATAACCTAGGCTGGTAGCCACAGGCAAAATATACATACATGCGTGTACCGTTTGCATATTTCAACTTTTTTTGTTTAATGCTACTTTTTTTTTGTTTAAGAATTACTTTCTTTAAATCATTTTTATTAAAGCTATGGAAATTAGTGTATAAAGTGACAGATAGGGTTTTTTTACTAATTCTTAGGAGTGCTTGATTTATTTTTATTCAACATTCAAGTTTATTAACAGATATAACTGATCATCAATATAAAAGAAAAAAAAAAGATTTTTTTTTTATTGTTTAAATAAAAAGTTAATTTTTTATTTTTATTTCCTGACCTTACATACTGACGATGACGTTCGCAACCTCTCGGGTGACGCGGATGTGTGCGTGCGATAGTGTGGGCCTCAGTGGACCTCCCGGCCGACGTGATATATTGAGGAACGAGCCAAAAATCTACATACCATTCGCTTTGTTTATGTGTGTGCATGTAGATTGCTGTATGATTGCTTACTGGTCTTTTATAAAAAATACATTTCATAATAACAATATCAATTGAAGTGTTAGTCACGACAGTAATGGCTTTCAGGGATGAGCAGAATTCTAGTTATTATGCGAAAATATATCAATCCTCTCACAATCGTGTTTAAAGTTATATTTCTATTTAATATTATCTATTTAGAAATAATAGAATCTTAATAAATATTTGTTCAGTTTGGTTAATGTGATGTTTAATTCAATATCGATGTAAATTAGCAACCGAAACGATAATTCCGATGGGCCAACTAAAACAAGCGACACTCGCGCATTTGTTACGCTTGACGAAATATCTCATTTGCGAAGCGCAGATGAGGAACGGCGTATAATTTGAAAGCCGCTATATTTTGGAATTTTATGCCTACCTCTATACATGTGTGGGTGTAGTTTTATAAACGTGTGTATCCAAAAACGCGTGCAGAGTACGTGAGTGTGGGTTTTCTGCAAGGGTTGTCGACGGGCATGCGTGTGTGAGTTTAGTTGGGGTGGTAACCCGCCTTCCCTCGGCGTCATCGCCGCTGACTATTGCGCCTGTGTTAGAGAATAACGTTTAAAATGCCCACCCCTTGACGATCACTGCGCGGCCATTTTCATTTTTTGATGATGAGAATTTTGGTATAAAAATCTGTATTATTAAACAAATGGAACTATAAGCGATAATAAAATATTAAATGATTTAGTTAGAATATTCATATGTACGTACAACTATTTAGGGGAATGATCTTTGTAAGATAGACTTATTTCAAATACGATTGTTTAGATTACAAATGCAAACATCATTAACCAAAAATAATTTACATCATAAAATGAAAAAGATCAATTCAGAAATCATCGTCAATGAAATTGTTTCGGCGCACAAGTCTGGACTTTTGCCGGTGTTTTCACATTTTTGTACATATACTTATATAGGGGCATGAAAACGGCGCATAGGCTCTTTAGTAATCACACATACAATGAAACTTTGAGCATATTGGTATATTAGCATAGTTGAAAAACGTCATAAACGCATGGCTTTTTCAAACCGATCTATCATCATGCCACGATTAGTAACACGCACATACTTTTGCACTATTGTCAGCCATTTTGAATTTCTGTTTGCCTACAACTGAGTTTTCCATCAGAATGTTGATTTGATAAATTAATTGACACAAACAATTATGACGGGTAATTTAAAGTACTTTTCATAACTTAATTAACGATTATAAAAAGTATGTAAAAATTACACTCACCTCTGTAATCAAAACTTATTAGAAGAATACACTTTTTAAACGAATTTAAAACAATTTAAAACTCTTCACTTACAAATAACACATAAAAAGATTTGAAGAAGAACTATCGATCTAAGTTCAACCGCGAAGATCGGCGGTCAAAGTTGAAATGTCAGCAGTATTCTCTAGAGGCCAACGGTCATCTTCATTTCTCACATATATTTGTATAAATTAACAGCATCGAATGTATCTCACGGTGCCCTTTGCACAATGCTTTTGATATCTGGACACCCTTTCCTTATAGGTCACGGAGATCGACGGCTCCTTTATGATGCATAACCGGTTACCTTGAGAATTTCTTATAATTTGAATTTATCATTCGGAAAACCGAAAACTTTTATTGACCATTAATTTAAATTAGTCAATTTACAAATACCTACTAATTAATATATTTTAAGTTGATATATTTAATTTTATAATATTTAATAAAAGGATCGCGCCAATATGACGACTAAAATAATTATCTCTATATTTTTTAGATTTACTTTTAATAGCCACGATGAATAAAAATCATTTTACTGCCTATAATTATCTGACTTTTCGGAATATCGGGTAGGTACATTACAACGATCAAAGACAAAATAAAACTAAACAAATATAATAAGTACTATATAACCATGCAATGTTTCGGTTCCAAAATAAGATAAGAGAAAGACAATACAAACCTTCAGATACAAAACGAAAACAATATAGTAACTAATACATATTTTTAAAAATAAATATACGAATTTAATTTAATGATGTATTTTATAAAAGTTACTATATAATACTTAGTTATATTTATTACTCATTTTATGCAGTCACGTTAATGTGTAAGTTAAGAATTCAGTGCGACAATAGGAATAATCAATAAAATAATGCTTGTATAATGCACGAAATATATTTATTATGAATAAAGAATACGTTAATTTCGATATTATTACATATATATCAAAGTATAAATATAATATATAAAAATCAAAAATATAAATCCAGTTATACACAACTAAGGAAAACAGATGTATCCAGTAAAAATTTTAAGATTAACATGTAACACATGGCTGACGTCTGGTGCCAATTTTGACAACAAATTGCCTGCGAGTAAGGCGACATGGTTGACGAACGCCTGCTCTATAATACGAGGAACCTGAACCTGCTCCTGCTCCTGATCCTGCCCCAGCACCTGAGCCTGATCCAGCACGATTGTGTTCAATTACTACGGTTGGTCCGCTTTGTCCAGATGATCCCGAAGCTCCAGATGCAGCTGAGCTAGAGGATGCTGCGCCTTGTCCTGCGTTATATCTTGGTCCGTATGGTCCGCGTGGGCCGTTGGATGAAGCCGCAGCGGCTGCTACTGATGTAGCGGCTGCCTCGTTTTCTTCGATTACAACAACTGGGCCTTGACCGCTGGATGAGCTTGCTGCGGCAGACGAAGAGCTGGCTGCTCCTGCGCCTCCTGCACCATAGCCGGCACCTCCGTATCCACCACTGCCGTATCCGGCTCCGTAGCCAGATCCTGCTCCATAGCCTGAACCTGAGCCTGCACCGGCACCAGATCCTGCGCCTGCTCCTGCTCCAGAGCCATAGCCAGCACCAGATCCTGATCCTGCTCCTGCTCCTGATCCTGCACCAGCACCTGAGCCTGATCCAGCACGATTGTGTTCAATTACTACGGTTGGTCCGCTTTGTCCAGATGATCCTGAAGCTCCAGATGCAGCTGAGCTAGAGGATGCTGCGCCTTGTCCTGCGTTATATCTTGGTCCGTATGGTCCGCGTGGGCCGTTGGAAGAAGCCGCAGCGGCTGCTACTGATGTAGCGGCTGCCTCGTTTTCTTCGATTACAACAACTGGGCCTTGACCGCTGGATGAGCTTGCTGCGGCAGACGAAGAGCTGGCTGCTCCTGCGCCTCCTGCACCATAGCCGGCTCCACCTCCGTATCCA
>JAPWLS010000748.1:0-24024 GCA_028551675.1 Tineola bisselliella
AAAGTTTTATTGGATTTTAAGGTAAAAATTTACGTGAACATAATTTTAAATCTATTGCGTATTTGCATTTTATAATCGGCGCGTGTCGTTGGCGCCAAATTGGAATCAATTTTCTATTTATAACTTTTCTGTGCATTCCATTAATAATTTTAGTCTAATCAAAGCTGTATAGCGTAAGCCCAGTGTGTTGTCATTCACGCATTGTCGTTTTTTTAACTGTCAAAATTTAAACATCCCGCCAACGCCATTTTGTATTTTGTTTTTTTTTTTGACATAAAGTTACACGTGTGGATTGAAATTTTGTAATTTCTTATTGCATTTTTTCCCAAATACTCGACATTGGTAGAATTGTCTTCATTAGACATCTGAGGTGAAAGAAGAAGAAATTATATGTTAAAGGCAGTGTTGACATATATATATAATAAATCTGCTATAATGTAGAAGAATAGCTGCTGTATACTGGCATTGTCCATATTGTTGCATATTATTTTATTTATTCCATAAGAGTTCTTTGATTTATACTATTATATAATATTATTTATTTTATAATTATGTAACAGATCAAAATAATTAACCTCTTCACGCTTTTGGCCACATATGTGGACGTTTAGTTTTTTTAAATATTATATATTATAGTATATATGTTTTTATAAATAAAACTGTAAATTTGAATTTGGAATGAAACAAAAGAGGAGCTAGGGACGTTCAAATGAGGACTTGGATGTTGGTTGCGAATGGGAACGGATGTGTGTGCTTAGATTATCAGAGATTGGTAATATAGTGTAAATACAATTTTCAAGAGTTTTCATTGATACAGTCCACATAGCTATTGGTTACAGTTACTATCAATAATAAATAGTACAAAACTTTAATAACAATTTATTCACTACAGAATCCCACAAGAAAAAAAAAGGAAAAATTGCTTTATAACCATCTTTAATGGTAAAATAAGTTAGGAGTGGGATACCCACATATTTACGCAGCACAATAAAAGTTAGTTATTTGATAGTAATCAATTAACTAATTAAATTGATACTAATTCCTTAGTTTAACAACTCGATACTTAATAATGCAGTTACATTACGAGTTACCGCATGCGGAGTGCGGGAGATTTGAAACGCTATATTTGAGACATTGGGATTCTGCTACAGCAGCCATTCTCAAAGTGATGTCCCGCGGAACCCTAGGGCTAAAATACTGCAAAAAATACCTACCAAAGGGAGATTATAAGGTTACATCTAAATATTACATTGCAATATGATTATTCATAAATACATATAAACCAGTTTTTTATAATTATATTAAGGTTTTTTCCTTCGTCAAAAAAGTTTGAGAACCTCTGTGCTACAGAAATACATACATTACATACGCCCTCATTATTATCCCAGTGGACCAATCATTAATGTTTTTAAATTGATTTAAGTATCTTATATAATATCTTTTCTTTATCTACTTTAAAATCTCTATCCTGTCAGGTTTACTTAGTTACTATTTTTTTTCTCATATATCATCCGTAGCTTCCAATTGGAACACTAGAACTTGCCAAAAATACAATTATACTTAATAATACGCAGCAACTGTAATAGTGTCTTGTTCACTTCAACAATAGATATAAATAATATTAAGTACTAGATGTCATTTGTAGCTTCATTTAGAGCAGTGATTCTCAACTAGTGTGCCACGAAATTCTAAGTGTACCAAAAAATAAAAACAGATTGAGAATCGCTGATTTAGAGTGTAAAATGCTTTGGTAATTAATATTTTTTTTGCTGATCCCGAAACGCGACTAGGTCACTTCCTGGGTGTTCCGCTTGAAAGTGGTGGTACTTCCCCAGGACGAATACTGGGCTAATGCCATCATCAGTCTGCCTATATTATTATACTATAGGCATTGAGCGACCAAAGTACATATAACAAAGTTACATTGCTACCGGATTAATTTTTGAGAGATTTGAACACGGGGTCTCTCGACCGCGAGTCAGCACCCTCAACCACTAGGCCACGGTTACTCTAAATGTGTGTAACTTGTTTTATTCTAAATTATTCTATACTTTAATATCATTTGACAAGTTATTATACAACGTTACTTGTCGGCTTTAAACATGGCTTCTTTTGTTTTTACTGTCTTGGTCTTTTCTACCCTTGCTTGCTGTGTTGACCAGGTTATCGATAGGTGAATTTCATCAGTGTTATAGCCATGGGCGTAACCAGCCATGGGCTCAGGATGGGGCAGCAGTCTAAAATGATATGTAACTAGCAAACTATACCCGCGGTCTTACCCCGGTTAATTTTTTTTGTGTCGACTGACGATTGTCGAGTGTGAACTTTCTTACAGATATTAAGTATTGTAGTTAGTACCTAGATAATTAAGTTTTTTAGGTTTGATTAGGTAGCTTACAAGTCAGAGCCAGGGTGGGGCGCTACGCCCATGGTTATAGCTCGAATCTTTTTTCTTTAAAAGTATAGTCAGAAATATACAGTTGTAACGAGACAAAATACAGTAGTTATTTGTCAGTTAGTGGTCCATATTCTTGCACAAACCGTGGGATGCTGTCGCCACCCAACACAATGCAGTCACACGTTCCAATCCGAAGGCGGTTCTTGCGACATTACACTTGCTCACTCATCTGTCATGCTTCAGTTTGTTATTAAACTATACTGTTACCTTTAAATATGATGGGTTATTAGAAAAAATCGTGGTTATTTTATTTTATGTAATTCGTTTTTAAAGGGGTCGCAGTCTATTGAAAATAATAAATACAAACTACATATAGGTACAAAAGATTCGTTTATTAAAGGAATGAATTTTAGTGTAGTGTTATAAAATTAAATATTATATGTAATGTGTTGGGAGTTGCAAGACTTTTTACTTAACTTTTTGGCTTTTTCGTGGGAGTACTCTAGAGCAGCCATTCTCAAAGTGGTGTTCCGCGGAACCCTAGGGCTAAAATACTGTAAAAAATACCTACCAAAATGAAATTATAAGGTTGCATCTAAATATTACATTGCAATATGATTATTCATAAATACATATAAATCAGTTTTTTATAATTATATTAAGGCTGTTTCCTTCGCCAAAAAAGTTTGAGAACCGCTGGTCTAGAGCAGTGGTCGGCAAAGTGCGGCTCTGGCCCAAATTGTTTTAATTGTTCGCATTAATAAATATTAAGTATGAAATTTAGTTTTATTTAATTTAATAAAAGTTTACTAAACAAGCAGATTTGGCTCCCAATTTTTTTCTAATAAGTTGCCGACCACTGGTAGACCTAGAGAGCATAATCCATCTGTGAAAGCAACAATCACTTCCACTATGCCGAATATAGAAATTGTAAAGGCATTCTTTTCAAACACTAACACGCAATAAATTGGTCAAATCTCAACATCCCAAATCTATTTTGTAACGCGTTCATATCATTTAGATACGCATACCGATCTGTTAAAAAATTCAATTAATAGAAAGTAAAAACTTTTATTCGGAGACGAATGGACACTCGCATACAATTATTATATATTTATATAAACATCTTATTATTATGAGGAATTATGTAAATATTATTTATTCACGTCTATTTTTGACGTGACAACGTCTTATAATTCGATTGAGCCGGCTGCACGCACGAAAAACATGACTCATGCGGCGTTACCTCGCTCTGAGGCGTTCCATGTAAGGCTTGAAGTGATCTTGATCTTGATCAATTTCATTGTGATTTCCAATTACCTCCTTCTCTATATACATACAAATCTATTAAACAAATGAAATTAAAATTTTCTTTTGAAAAATGCTACCATTCCATCAGTATTTTCTTAAGACGTTGTCACGTTCAACTATCGTCAGTAAACCGACTTTACAGACAACCGATTTTTTTTTTACAATTTCAAATATCGAAGGGTCTATTAACATATTTTTTTTTGTTTTGAAATAGTTTCAAAATATAAATTAATATTATCTCAATGGTTTCTGTGATACTCAATACAACAACGAAGAATCTACACAAACAAACTATGCACAATAACAACTTTAAATCGCTTTGTAAAATTGTGATTTTGTAGATCCCACCATGCCACGGGTACTGTGATGAGGGCGGTCTACTCCTATATGCCAGCGGTTCTCAAATTTTTTGGCGAAGGAAAAAGCCTTAATATAATTATAAAAAACTGATTTATATGTATTTATGAATAATCATATTGCAATGTAATATTTAGTTGGAATATTTAGATGTAACCTTATAATTTCATTTTGGTAGGTATTTTTTGCAGTATTTTTGCCCTAGGGTTCCGCGGAACACCACTTTGAGAATGGCTGCTATATGCCATGCTTCTCTCTTTACTACTCACCAGCGTAGTTTTTCATATTATCATGGGTTGGTACCTGTGTGGTTGCACCGTAGATCTGATTAAATTTTAATTCTATTATACCATGATATATTTTGTCTCTGATTTTTTTTGATAATTATTTCATGTGTAGGCTATGATTGACGAGTCTTATTTCGTCATACGCCCTTCCGAAGCCATTGTAGAGTCTAACGATGAGCTAATAAACTATTTTCATTTCATTTCATGCTAATAGGTTGATTGAATTTAATATTATTCAGGGAATTAACAATTATCTTATTTTAGTACTTGCAAGCTTTTGTATTATCTTTAAGAAATCTTTAAAAGAATATTATCTCACTTCCTAGTATTTATGTATATGTGTATTATAGTATTATTATTGTCAATATTATCTTATATATATATTATATATATATATATATATCATGGTATGTATTGTGTGTAGTTCATATGTTTGTATCTATTTATAACTCCCGCTATTTGTCTTCTGCATTGCTCCACATCTAAAAGTTGGTCGCCTAGAAGAGATCGCTTCTTAGCGATAAGGCCGCCATCTCTTTACTCACTTACTGGTATTTTTTTTTCTGTTTTACTAAGCAATAAATAAATATGGAAAGTTGACGTGTCGTTTTTCATATGTTGAATTTAATATAACTATATTTTGTGAGTGAGTGTACTTTTGCTTTGGTGAATCGACACAATAACATTCCTCATGGGCAATGCCCTTACCAGGCTGATAATGAAAAAAGCTCGAAGGGCCGAACGTGATAATAGAAAATACAGTATCGTTTTATGTTATTTGCATTCTTGTCTTGTTTCAAGGGATTAACTCGTTATGATGTTTGTTGCTATCATCAAGCCCCCTCCCCCCTGCCCTCTGCCCCTCCCTCCTCGCTACTCCCTTCTAGCTTTTATATATATATACTAGCTTTTGCCAGCGGCTTCGCTCGCGTTAAGAAGTATTATTATTAATTAGGTTTAGTTTGTGTGGCTTTACTTTTGTTTAACGTGTGGTAAGTAGTTATCACCATTCCTGTCGTGGGTCATAATTGAAAACTTGCTCCAGTTATTAACCACATATCTGTCAATTTTAATTTCAGTTCAATCAGTCGAAAATCTAATAAGATTTATACAAACTTTTATCCCCTATTTTATCCCCTTGGGGGTAGAATTGATCAAAACCCTTTCTTAGCGGATGCCTACGTCATAACATCTACCTGCATGCCAAATTTCAGCCCGATCCGTCCAGTGGTTTGGCCTGTGCGTTGATAGATCACTAAGTCAGTCACCTTTGAGTTTTATATATATAGATAGATTTTTGATATTATTTTTTATAATAGCCCAGCATATGACCAAACTCCGCCTGATGTTAAGTTAGAGTGCGGTCTATGAGCATAGACAACTGTTACCACAGACAGATGTCCACTATGCCGGCTTGAGGAGACGAATGTGCTCTGTCCAAATTAACAGGGCACACTCCTCTCGTTATCCCGGCTACTTCCAAGCTGATCCCGAAACGCGACTAGGTCACTTCGCGGGAGTTCCGCTTGAAAGTGGTGGTACTTTTGAAATGTGGGAATTTCCCGTGCCCCGCCCTACATATAAATAAATTTCACAATAAAGGTCATTGAACTTTAATCAGGTAAATATTACACAATAACGTGTCAGTTAGTATTATACTAAGAGAAAACAAATACAACCTTGACCGAAACAGTACGTCTGATAAGATCATATAATCTGTCATTTTGAACACGATATCTCGCGTGTTCAATGCACGGATTATTGATTGCAACTTTCGCTTGGGTGAAATTATGATTATAGTGGATTTTAATAAGTATATGCTTAAGTTATTTC
Source organism: Tineola bisselliella (assembly GCA_028551675.1). Lineage (NCBI taxonomy): Eukaryota > Metazoa > Arthropoda > Insecta > Lepidoptera > Tineidae > Tineola > Tineola bisselliella. The sequence continues at coordinate 6,187 of JAPWLS010000748.1, forward strand.
TCTATATTGGTATTTGGCTAATAGAGCTCCTAAAGCATATAAAAAATAGTTTACAAATTTAAACACGTCATGTCACTAGGCCTAGATATGGGTATAATAACATATGAATCATAGTTGTTCTTATTTCTGATTGGTCAATAATTATAAGACATGTTATTTAATTACGATTTTAAAATATAAACGTATATTCAATCTGCAACAAAGTAACATCTAAACCTTTTTGAGTTTCCTGTGATTTCTTCTCGTTATATGCCTTTCTGAAATTTTCGTAGATTCTGACTATGCGCAAGAGCCTATACGAAATAAAGATTTTTAATTTTACAATTATACAAATCCAAAACCATAACAAAATTTATTTCTAAAAAAAATTATTAAAAATTGTATTATAATCAACCAATAACAAATCATTATCTGCACATGCTAAACAGTTATTGGCTGATTGACTCACGCGCCGTCTTTAGTGATGACATAAGGTTCTCAGAAAACCCCATTTCATTATAATATACAACCTGCAGTGACATTTTGTTTAAAGAACGAGTCAGAACATTCATTGTATTAGTTTCACTCACCGCCGAAGGTTCACTACGTTCATATTTCTTTCTGTCTTTCATAACCACAGGTGTTGAGAAAATAAGTGTTAGTTTATTAATTGAAATTGTTTATTATTATTATTGTATTATTATATTGTTGTGCCCTGACCTGGTGGCACATTGACACTAAACTATACAGTAACACCAGCGCTCTTTAGGACGAGCCGCCTCTGATTATTATATTGCTGTGCCCTGACCAGGTGGCACAGTGACACTAAACTATACAGTAATACCCCGCTTTACGCGACCCCGTTATGCGCGGTTTCACTATTCAAATTTCGCGCTCAATTGCCCCGCATTACGCGAAAGAGTGCGTATAAACATAATGTAGTCATCAACTTCTCTATGGTCGCGGGAATTTCAGTTAACACGATTTTTTCCGGAACTTATCCCTCGCGTAAAGCGGGGCATTACTGTAATATAGTGCTATCGAAAAAAGCTCAAAACCGAACTTTACATGTATTGAGATAAGAGCAATTTGAACCAGCGACCCTCCAAAAATATGTGTACAAAGTTTCATGATGATCGGTTAAGTAGTTGTTGTGTAAAAACGTAACAAACAAACTCACATTCACATTTATAATATCATCATCATATTTATAATGTTATAGGGATATGGTTAGGGATTATTCTCTGCTATTTATTTAATAAAATCTGACATAATTTCGGCGAATTATACACGTTCGGAGGGTTATTTTAAATGTGTATACAAAAACCGCTTATCAAATAAAGATAGGCACATTAGCGCTTTTTTATAACGACCGTGGCTTTGCTTTAAACTTAATAATGTTCTACATGTTTGTTGAAGGTGAATTTATTTGAAAATGTTTGTTTTTGTCACCTAAAGCTTTATCGTATTTACGAAACGAATTTAAGGGTCGTTTATATTGCACCCCAAAGTGCATGAGCCTTTAGCTTATTACAGCATCTCCAACCAGGGATTAAAATAAATATTTATTATTATTGACTTCGGAAAGGCGTATGACGGGAAGACTAGAAACTCGTCGGATTAAAATAAACTTATTTTCTGTACTTTTTATTTAATTTATTGTAAATGCAACTCGGAGTACTACAATTGTTTTCGTGTCTGGGGGCTTACTCAGGCGCACAGACTTCAGACGAAAAAAACGTTTCCTACTCGGGATACTTACAGACCCGTCATTCACGAAATTACGGATTTGACAGCGACGTCACGATGGTTAGGACTTTTTACGGGCTTATATGTCAAAATTCACGTAAGCTACAGAAGTGGCGCGGTGTCGTACATGTTTCCATTGTCCTTGTTGGTCTGTGTTCAGAGTACTGTATGTGTATTCATCCATTTATTTTTATTAGCTCATCTCATCGTATACTATTCGGGCGTCATAACAATTAATTGCAATTAATATCGTACAGCTGCTCGCTTTAGTGACCATGAAAAATAAAACACACGGAATCCTTCTACGTACTTTGTTGATGGTTAATTTTAGACGCGCATGTCTTTAGGGCATCGAGGTTCTAATTCGAATAAACGTACGTACTTTTTATTTCTAACTTCACTATTGGGTATATAACCCCCTATTAGTAAGTCCCAGATACATGTCTACGATGTTTTTTTTTTAATCATAAAAGTAATAATGATCAATCAGTACACTGATTGTAATAATTTATTTCATTTCACTTATATTTATTTTGACGAGTAAAAGCGCTCTATTGAAGCCCAATTACTAAAGTGAATAAATAAATAAAATTAAAAAAAAACAAATAATGATCCTCAAAATAAATAATATATTTTAATAGTAAAGATTTTTTTTTATACTAAAATATTTACAATACATTTTCCCTTTTCTTTTATTAATCTAAAAAACCGTGACCACTAATACGATAAAGGCTAAGTTTACAATTTATATACTCAGCTATAGTGTTGTAAACGATATATAATATATGTTACGATATCGATAAATGATGTGTAAATAAAACAATTAACATTAATTAACACGCTTTTATTAGCTTGGGTTGTATGTATGTATGTAACGGAATCTTTGAGCATAATTTTCACCAATTTCCAGAAGTCTGATTAATTTGAACCTTTGCATACGTATTAAGGATCGATGACAATGCAATAATTTAATAACGGTTTCCCATTATCCTTATTAGGACCGCCAGGATTTATAAATTCTTTTATGGATCCTGTGTAGTGGAGTAAAAGAGATAAAGCTAGCGCGCGTGCTTTTTTAGTTTTTTAAACTATTTGAATTTGACAGTGGAACAAGCTTCAGGCACTATCTTGGCACGCAGAATAATAGTGCATGAATTATCTAATTTATTTTATATAAGTATATATCGATATTGTATGTATTTATGTGTATGGCTAATATGTACTTTTTTATTATTATTATTAATTAATACTAGAAGTGTCGGGCTGCATATTATACGGTATACCTTTAAAGACCGCAGCCGTCAATTTTGTTTACTATAAGAATATCGCTGCCGTCACATTGACGTAAAGGAATCTCATATACCACAAATATAATAATGATTTTTTATATGGATTTAAGCTGACAATAACAAATTAGGAAAAGTAGTAAAATACGAAAAGAAACAAAAACATAGTTTGTAAAATATTTAAGAATGAAATCGCCGTGCCGTCAAATTGACGGCGTTGGTCTTTCTAGTGTTATATTGGCGCCTCATTCATCGCATTCTTCTCCTAATGGTTAGCTGGTAGAGAATGCCAAATGGCATTAAGCTCACCATTGTGCCATGTTTTTGAAGCGCAATAAAGAATTTTTATTATTATTATAATTTGAACAAATGAATAGCGACTTAAGGGTCACGTTTAGATGATTAATGGTTTATTAATTACTTAATAATGTATTACAATTTAATTCACGTTTTACCAAATAGCAGCGCCCTCTTGTGGTCAAATTTTTTTAAAGATTGTTTTCATATTGACACAAAAGTAATTATTGCTCCTCCTAACACCCTGCACCATAAAGCCTTCGATAATTACTGTGTTTTAAAGATTCACAAAGAAATCTAGAGTAAAGGAAGTTAACTGTAGTTAATATATGGTTAGTCGTGCTAAGTTTAAACCTAGATAAGTCTCCTACAGTTACTAACCTTATAATACTACTATAAATGGTGAAGTTTTATTATAAAAGCCTTAATATAATTATATAATAAAAAACTGATTTATATGTATTTATGAATAATCATATTGCAATGTAATATTACGTAATATTTAGTTGGAATATTTAGATTGTGGCGGTCGATTCTATAAGCCGAAAATACTTATTTAAGAAGATTTGAGGTTTTGACGTTTAGTCTGTCATTGTCATCTTTTTTGTTTCTTCTTGTCTTTCTATTGCCACAATGCATTGTGATAATTATATATTTTTAATCCGTTTTAATCAGCAATATTATTTCACACAAGTTCCTCAAAAAGATGTAACCTCTTAATCTCCTTTTGGTAGGTATTTTTTGCAGTATTTTAGCCCTAGGCTTCCGCGGAACACAACTTTGAGAATGGCTGAATTATAGGATAGGACGGCATGCTCAAGTTGATAAAGGGATAGATGCTACACTTCTAATAAAATTACAAAAATACATAGTTTAGATGTTACACAATAATAAAAAAACAAGAACCAAATAGATAAAAGGAAGAGAAAAAAACCCATTTATCTTAAATTATTCTTTCATTCAAAACAAATTCGCGGCGTCCTTGACACGGGAAATTCTCACCTGGACACCATCTGTTCTAGTGCTGGGACAATCAGATAAGCTTTTACCACATGCATGTAGATAAATAAATGGCAGATCGCCAAATATTTTAGACATGTCATTACTATTTATTTGACAATTCATTTGTTTTTAAAACATGAAAATAATTTAAAAAAATATATATCATTTGATTTCAAGGTCCTCGTTAAATGAGTAGAATTGAGTAGAACAAGTTGTTATTTATGACTACTTTGATCTTTAAATAACACAAACACAGGCAATCCTCGGTTTTACGTCATGTTAGGTACCAGTGGGCTTATCACGAATTTAGTCTGGCTTTCGAATCGAGCTGTCACAAATAAAACGGATTCGTTAGCAATCGGGATCATGAATTTTTACTAACGACTAACGAGTACTAGCAATCTATCAAATTAACGAAAGATCGAGACGTTCGAAAATTAACAAAAAGTATCTAAAATATTGTAGTTCCAAATCCGCACGCGGTGGCGCTGCTCAAATTCAAATCGCTCGAAGCGAACTCGGTTCGAAAGCCATACTAAAACGTGATAGTAACGTAAAACGAAATGCCGTAAAACGAGGCCTACCTAGTAACCCAGCTCAAGTATAATAGTGAAAAGAAAAAGTATGTATAGCCAAAGCAAATAAGATTAGAACGGGATAAATTTAATTTTTTCTATCATTACTAAACTCGCCACAACTTCCGTTCATGTCGGCCCGAATTAACTCACATTATTGTGACCAAATACATGTGGCAAATTTAGGACTAACTATGGTATATTTATTATTATTATTAAATGCAATTCATTTATAATGACGAAATATTATTTTCAAATTCAAATTCATTTATTTGCCATAAATATGGTTAGTAACATAGGTCTTAAAATAATGTTAGTAGTATCACATATTTTACACAATGTATATGACATGCAAATAATTCTATACCTACAATTAAATTTTACTAAAATGGCAATATCAACCTTAAAGGCTAAATAATGTCAAATTTTTAAGTCAAAATATTAAGCTAAAATTGGATAGGGGTAGAAAATAATGTCTATGGTTTTTTTTAATTCATGGTGTTACTACAGTAATATTTTTAATGTCAGTTTATAGTACATTGACATGGGCTGTCAAACGGTGATTGTTATTACTATATTATTCTACTACTGTATCTCGTCTATCTAAAATATGAAACAGGTAACTTAACACAATAACAATTACGGTTAAAATAATTAAAAATCAATGTACAGACATTACACAATTAAAAGAATAAACCTGTCAGACGGAATTCCAAATTTGAACATTCAAATCGAGTTCTAAACAAACGGTCGTGTTCCACAAATAATTCGAGCAATAGAGTTTTGAAATTGGAATGTTTGTAGAACGTTTTCCCGCCACATCCCGTCTCGTGACGTTCTCTTTATGATTTCCTTTATGGATTAGGTAGAGATTAAGCAATGGGATTTAGTTTAACTTAGACAAGAAAATCATAAGAATATTTAATCAGATACAAATTTAATTGAACCAAAGATTTACTGCTCAAGCATTATAAAGTTATTTGGATATGTCTCAGTTCAATTGTTCGTTTTTCCTTCAATAGAAAAGCACACTTATGAGTTACATATTTATAAAAATGCCACATCCACCAATCACAAGTGTGCACAATGTTTTCTGAACTTCATGTACTAAGTTTGTATTTCGAAATAGCTACCATTTTTAGACTATGATTATTGGTTAATCTAAAATTCGAATTTTGAATATGTATTTCTACAATGCAGATTACAAATACAAACACAGAAATGGATACGGTCTACATTTTTGTACATTAAATATTATTTTTATTAAGACGAGGTGAACTGCCTTCGTGTTGAGGCCCCACATCTGTTTCAGGAGATAATATCATCACATATATGGTTATAACAACAACCCACACTATATTTTGTTTGTACGAGAACAGATGCCAATTATTCTTGAGTCCTTCGTTCGAATATTTGACATTTGCTTGCTAAACACTCCCCCCTTCCCCTCTTCGCCCCTCGCCTCGCCGCTCCCTCCACTCGTGGGTTTATGAATTAAAATTACGTGTTCATTCTAAATCGTTCCGTCATAATTAAGAAAGGCCAATGCATTTGCTCCCAGCAAAGACGCGGCTCTAAACAACTGCGTCCGGAATGCAGTTTTACTATTACAAACCAAATTAGACCTTACAATCGTTCTAATAAGAATACTATCTTTAGATGTAGGTGCGTATAATACGTCACGAACTAAAATGAATTTGAACGAAAGACAAATATTTAATTCATTTTGAGCCATTTTATTGATTTTGTTCATATTGTCTGTTCAATGTGAGTTGTTATGAACTGTCACGGCAATATATGAAATTCATTGGAATGACAGTGGCGCAACAACTTTGCTAAAGATCATCACATGATCAAATGCATAGTTTGCGATTCTATAAAGGACATACAGATCATATAATCATCAAATCATAATGTAATTTTGTAGGTAGGCTTTAAAAATAAATAAATAAAATATAAAATAGATAAAAGACAATGCGGTAGATAATTTTAAATCATAATTAATTTAAGAGTGCCTAATTAAAATTAATCAATTAGATAAAATTGATTAATTTATGAACATAGCTGGCGTATTCACACGATGGAATGTCAATGGATTCTGAGAACCAGTTTCGTTGCGTTAAATGCAATAGTTTCCCATTTTTAAACTTAAATCGTTATTTTCACTTTCATTATCCGCTATTTAATAGATAACTTACACTTGTGTGATTACTGGGGTAGGCAGATACTTAATTATATTTGAATCATAATTATTATAATAAAATAGCTGACTACTATAAAATGTATGGTAATATGTTTAGAGAAGCTTAAGTAAATAATATTGCGGATTAAAGTGGATTAAAAATATAATTATCACAATGGCCAATAAAAAAACAAGAAAGATGACAGAAACTGACAGAATAAACGTCAAAACCCCAAATCATCTTAAACTTTAACTACTGAGGTGTTGAGAAAATAAAATTTGTGAATTATTCTAATTAGTTAATTTGTTGATTTTTTTATAATAATTTTATTTATTCTTGCCGATTTATGATCTCGTCATTTTTCCAAAAAATGCCAAGTGTTTTCTAAACTTTGAAATAATAGTTTTTATTATATACAAGTAAATTATAAAAAATAACTTTTACTTTATTTAAATACATCCACTGAAGCTAAATATTAAACACTAAACCCTAAAGATTTTTAAATACAAGCACATATATGTACGGGACTCTGAGGCCCCCACGTCAGTGTTTATGTGAAATTAAATCCACCTCAGTAGTTAAAGGTTAAATAAGTATTTTCGGTCTGTAGAATCGACCACCACATATGTGTGTTAATTCGCTTTTATTCACAAATATGTAAAACGTACACAAAACAAAACAAAAGAGTGTGTTTCTCATAAAAAAACCAGGTAGGTAGTTCTAAGAATGAGTCGCTTATCCGGAAAAGAAGAATACAATAATGGTGCCATCACGATGCACAGATGTGACATACCATTGACAATGCACTCCACGTAATATCAGTTGACAGCTTGTAGAAAAAAACTGGTCAATTGACACGGAAGTCATCGCTTAACCGAAGTTAATTTATTGACCGATGGGACTTTATTCCTGTGTCAGTATGAGATTTTATTCATGTGCTTCAATCTTCCCTACTAATATTATAAATGTAAATGTGAGTTTGTTTGTTACGTTTTCACGCAACAACTACTTAACCGATCATCATGAAACTTTGTACACATATTTTTGGATCTACTAGAAGTAACATAGGATACTTTTTATTTAAAAAATTTTTTTTTTACTATAGTTTCCCATTGACTATAGTTAGTATGATCTCTGATACTTATTTAATGACTTAAATACGAGCGAAGCCGCGGGTAAAAGCTAGTATGTAATAGTAGCACAATAGAACGGATATTATCGGTTTTATATATTTATAAAATGCATATTAGAAAGAGACCAGAAACAATGTTATGAGTAAACATATGGCATCTTTAACAATTATTTTTTATTGCAGATGTAGGCATGTTGAAGCACGTGGCAGTGTCACCTCACAGAGCCAGGGCGGATTCTGTCAGCCTCTCATCGTCTACCTCATGCTGCAGCTTGGGAAGTCTGGACAATCGGCATGACTCTGTCAATGATCTTTCGCAACGCACGGTAATTATATAACATGTATTATTTTTAATTTAAAACTAGCGTTTACCCGCGGCTTCGCTCGTCTTTAAGTCATTAAATAAGTATCAGATATCATTTCAATAGAAATGAATCAATATGATCTAACCTCATAAATTCAAATAGTTTTATACTGCATACTTAAAAATGACAGACGGAAATAAAAATAAATATCGAAAAATTACAAACAACTGAATCTATAGTCAATCTATATTTAAAAAATATTTTAATTTTTTTTTAAATAAAAAGTATCGCATGTTACTTCTAGTGCCTCCAAAAATATGTGCACAAAGTTTCATGACGATCGGTTACGTAGTTGTTGCGTGAAAACGTAACAAACAAACTCACATTCACATAGTAGGGAGGATATTACCTCCCAAGAAGTTAAAAGGAGTTGTATTTTTCAGTTTTAAATATAGCATATACTTAAAGAAAAATAGTAAAAACTTTAGGGTTATTCTCAACAAATTATCCATGAAAACCCCTTTGTGGTTGTCCTATAACGGTTAACGTTTCTCAATATTAGTGATACGTACATTTTTATTGTTTTTAAATGTGTGTGGTCTTTGTGTTTATATACAAACATAATATTTTAGTTTTTGAATTTAACAATCGACGTAAATTACCTGAATACAAAGGAGCCGTGTTTTGATAGTATTTCTAATCATTCATATTTGTTTAAGAAGTTTAATATCTTTAAGACATCAGTGGACTTATTACGAATTTAGTCTGGCATTCGAATCTAGCTGTTACAAGTAAAACGGATCCGTTAGCAATCGGAATCATGAATTTTTACTAACGACTAACGAGCACCAGCAATCTATCAAATGAACGAAAGATCGAGACGTTCGAAAATTAACAAAAAGTATCTAAAATATTGTAGTTCCAAATACGCACGCGGTGGCGCTGCTCAAATTTACATACAAATTGCTTGAAGCGAACTCGGTTCGAAAGCCAGACTAAAATTCGTGATAAGCCCACAGGTCCCTAGAAGCACCAACCGTCTTAAAAATTGTTGCTAAAATAACATGCGCTACATATCATTAATAATTTCTTCTACAATGACGTAACACTATTATTTCCGTTTTATTAACATTAATAAGTATGATTTTTAAGCAATTTTATGTGTTTTATTTATTGTACATTACCACGAAACAGTTGGTGGTCCATTCCAAGACAGAAATTTTAATAATTAAAAAGTTAAGAATCACTGTTTTAAATAAACTGCAATTTCCTTGGATAGAGGTGTCGAAATCTTATGTCTAAAAAAACCCCTTTCGTCGCGAATTGCCTTACAAAATGTGATCGTAAAGAGACTTAAATAAAATAATAATACGGATTTAAATGGATTAAAAATATAATTATCACAATGCATTGTGGCAATAAAAAAAAAACAAGAAATATGACACTGACAGAATAAACGTCAAAACCTCAAATTTTTTGGCGGAGGATTCAAGCAAATTACATATGGTGAAGTCGGGTCCTTATAACATGTCAATATTTTTTTAAAATAATATTGTGCCAAGAGTGATTAAATGTGATGAAAGCCTAATACAAATTAAAAATAAATTTCATTTTAAAATGCTTTTATTCAATTGACGAATACCTCAATGATTCGAAACAGTAAATTAAATTTAGTTTATTATTATTGTATTATTATATTGCTGTGCCCTGATCGGGTGTCACATTAAGTCCTAGCGAATTCCAACTGCTTTCAAGGTTTTTACCACACGGAGATACTCGGCAATATCGATAATGATTGATAAGTAAAGTAAACGAAACCGTGCGTCCATGTTTATTCAGAACTGTTATTACAAAATGATAATAGGTATATCTTTAGAGCATGTAAATATGCGTTTCCTGTAGGTACTATGATCGAATTTATATTTGAAAACTATAACTAAAAACTAGTTTAAGTTTCATAAATGATTAGTTAATGCGATCATTAATTAAATACATTTTATTCTATTTTATGCAGTAATAATTATTTAACAACTACTGAACCGATCATCATGAAACTTTGTACACATATTTTTGGAGGTAATAGAAGTAACATAGGATACTTTTTTTTAAATTATTTTTTACTATAGTTTCCAATTGACTATAGTTTCAGCTGTTTGGAATTTATCTATATTTATATTTCAGTCTGTCATTTTTATATATGCAGTATAAAACTATTTGAATTTTTAAGGTTAGGTGTCATTATTGTGATTAGATGCCACTTTATTACAGAAGTGCGATAGGCATTGTCTGTTGACTGAAATATGAAACATTTTTAAATTTCGTAGTCCTTTATATCTTGATTATTACGCATACGTAGTCGCGGGCAACAGCTAGTAAATAATAAATCTTTAAACTCGACAACTATTAGACAGCAATCAAAATAAAATAGTAATATGTTGCATATATTTATATATCAAATATGCAGTTTAAACATTAATTTGCATTTTTTCTTTCTGTTAATTATATTTTAATAAGTAACGAATTGATTTCTTATAAATGCGTGTAACAGAACGTAATGACAGCTAGGTGACAGTAGACAGTTGCAATGGATTATTATCATTGGTCAAAAATCACGTTAACAATTTTTCAAGCGTGTGATTGGTCTATTTTGTTTCGTACGACTGAGTGACATTTGAAGCTTTGTTGTCTCGATAAGTTTGATAAGATTTATTTCAATATATCCAACTTGAAGTTACAGTAATTACGATGATCGCTGCAAATAAAATTAAGTCGTATAAAGGCTTTTAAATTGGTTGAATTAGTTAATTGTTTTATTAGTTTAGCTGCAAAGCCTTCGAAACTTTTGATTAAAATAAAGTGAACGGATATTATATTTGTTTTTATCCGTACGAGTATCCCAATGGTTGAGATTATATGGTTCATTTAATAATTATCGTTTGGAAGACAAGTGAGCTTCTGTGTCGCTGTTTTAATTGCGTATAACACTGAAAGCGTGATGACCAACTTAGATTACATTTAAAAGACTACAACGATGAGAATGACCCAGTGACGAGCGTGGTTCGAGATATCACACACTCCACACCCCACGCCACGTGACGCACGCTATACAGAATAATAATCTACTGATTTTTTAAATTAAAAAAAAATCATTAGCAATTGTACGTGTTTAGGTCGGTATAGTGGGGATGACTGATATGAGTTGTCTTTTTTGATGTAATATTAGGCAAATCCACTTATACCAGCGGTTCTCAACCGGTGGTCCGCAACCCTAGAAGCATCTGAAGTGGTCTATGAAGCCATCGTAAATTTAATTATGTAACTAATTTTATGTGTCTTATTTATGTTTACATTGATTGTGCATTACCACGAAATAGTTGGTGGTCTGTGGAAAGACAGAAATTTTGTCTGATGTTCCCTCATTACTAAAAGGTTAAGAACCATTGACTTCACGATACTTTAAAGCAGTGTTTCCCAATCTTTTTTGTGGCATGCTCCACCTTGCATTTAAATGGCCCGGAGCGAAAGGGTTAAACTCGTGTCGAGTCTGTAGGACGTGGGCCCCACTTTGGGAAACACTGCATTAAAGTATTTAAAATGAGCTAGCAGTGTCACATGGCGTGTTGTAGCGTGTTCTGTAACGTATGTTTTTTTCCTTTGTTCAGCGCGAGTTCAATGGAAAGCATGTTTATTTGTTTTGGCGGGAAGGGAACCGTGGACAGATGGTCGCATAGTGTTTCAACATAACTCGGCCATAAACTAACTACCACTTTCTTTGAAATAGTTTATTGTTTTACACTTAATCCTAATTGGTTAATGCTTAAATTGCTATAAGACGCATTAACTTAACCTTAAATAGAATTAATTTATTATACAAGGTTGCAATTATGATTGGGATCTCACAAAGAACAGACAGAATTTGTATGAAGTGAACAATGAATTAAATATGCATATGTGGCGGTCGATTCTACAAGCCGAAAATACTTATTTAAGAAGATTTGAGGTTTTGACGTTTATTCTGTCAGTGTCATCTTTCTTGTTTCTTCCTGTCTTTTTATTGCCACAATGCATTGTGATAATTATATTTTTAATCCTTAAAAATCCGCACTATTATTTCACTTAAGTATCTCCAAACATATATCAACACAAATAAGGGTAACTATAACTAACTAGTATAATGTATATCAGCGGTTCTCAAACTTTTTTGTCGAAGGAAAAAGCCTTAATATAATTATATAATAAAAAACTGATTTATATGTATTTGTGAATCATATTGCAATGTAATATTTAGTTGGAATATTTAGATGTAACCTTATAATCTCTCTTTGGTAGGTATTTTTTGCAGTATTTTAGCTCTAGGGTTCCGCGGAACACACTTTGAGAATGGCTGATGTATATACATTATACATACTATCATATTTATAAATTTTCGTTTTTTAATCTAAATACTATATTCTTCTGTAGTATTTTGTTGTGCGCTATTCAATTGTTATTTTCTTTAATCTTTAAAACACTGCCTTCAATTATCTTGTCCTATCCTATAATTACGAGTTTCTTATGGTCTTCTCGTCATACTCCTTTCCGAAGCCATTGTAGAGTCTGACGATGAGCAAGCGCACGTCTTTAGTGCCTATACTAATAAACTATTTTATTAAAATTTCATTCAGTTTGTAACAGTAGAGATCCTTTTTATAATATATCGTATTAATGTAATTTTGTAGGGAGGCTTAATAAATATTTGTTTTTTTTTGCAATTAAATATCTTAACATAAGTACTTATCATGGGCGTAGCCAGCCATGGGCTCAGGGTGGGGCAGCAGTTTAAAATAATATGTAACTAGCAAACTATACCCGCGGTCTTACCCCGGTTAATTTTTTGTGTCGACTGACGACTGTCAAGTGTGAACTTTCTTACGGATATTAATTAAGTATTGTAATTAGTACCCAGATATTTAAGTTTTTTAGGTTTGATTAGGTACCTTATAAGTCAGAGCCAGGGTGGGGTACTTGCCACTGCTACGTCCATGGTACTTATTTTGAAATAATTTTCTCAATACAGATCATTCACATGCATTTTAATAAAACTGTTACCTAACGGTTCACTATGCATTATGAATTAAAAATTGATTATTCCCACGCCTCACATGAGAATCGTCGATAATTGCCGATAGATGTCGCTTTTTCATTACCAAACAATAGCTAATATCACGCCCCCAATCTCAGGGTACTTTCTCATGATGTTTAAACTAATAATATAGATGGTAAATTGCTAAATAGCATGTTACAATGCAGTTACAATGCACTTTTCTACTGCACGTAGACCACAAGCTGACAACCAATAGCTATGACGTTGTAACTTCATATGGAAATCGGTATAGAAACAATAAATATAGGAAGTCGCATAAAGTATTTTTAACACGTTAATCGCCATGTCAGTCATATGTGTCTGACGCTAAGAAGTTCTACATGAGCCATGTCAGTCATATATGTCTGACGTACGCGATCTGGTAGAAGGTCACGTCAATCACAGATGTCCGACGCAAACGACATTATGTTTCGAAAGCTTGACCTATCAGGAACAAAACCTGAAAATTTCTTGGCTTACTACAAACAATAAAATGAAATAAACATAGTTATATAATGGTATATTGTTTAAGTTTCCTTGATACATTTTTAACTAAATTATCTAATAAAGTTACCATGGCCCATGTGAAAATTTTTCTGATATTATTGTGGCGATTAACGTGTTAAATTAGACAAATAATTTTGGCATAAAGAATAAACAAAGTTTAAAAAAACATTAACTATTATTATTACACTGATCTTTTTTTGACATGAGGGTTTACGTACAAACAAATTGTACAATTTAAACTACCACCCAATAATATTAACCTAAATGATATCAGCGAATAACCTTTTATTTTATTTCTACTAATAAATAAATGCGTAATACAACTATTAATATATTTGTATTATTTAAAAGTTATGCATTTGATTGTTATTTGCGAAACACGGCCGCCATTTTGAATTTGGTAAAAAACAAAAGAACGCCAGTCGTAAATTGCCGGGAAATGTCCGATTAGCGAGTGATATTGTTAGATAAAATAAAGATGAGCAATGTTTTTAATTGTTTAACATTATTATTCTAAAAGTATAGATTTAATGTGAATTTAAATAATTAGCTTAATAGTAATCTATTCTTAGATCATTATATTTTCAAACACGACTATGACTTGTTAAAATATTTTCGATCCAAACGCTCTTTGTGACGTCATAGACACGCATATTCTGCGTACGTTTCCCACGACTAACATATGTCGATTATTTACTAGTATAACGCGTTAAATAAGTGGATTGAGAGACATCTACAGTTTTTTTTTGAAATACATTTTATATATTGTACATATTTTTTAAAATTAAATTCATATTTCCTTATGAATGATAGTAAACAACGAATCAGCTTAATAATGTTCTGTTTCTCTCTATCATTACTTATTTTAAATTCGTTAGACAGAGACAGTACATAATTCAAATAGTTTGTTTAGTAAAATACATAAGCTATGTTCTCAATGAGAGCTTATAATAATATTTGAATAACTAAACCGACTTTATGCGAATTATTATTGCATTTATATTTCGAATGTTTTGCAGTTTAATCAAATTCAGTCAAGTCACTTCAAACACGTAGTCACCCTAATCTATATATTGTTTTGTGATATGTTTTTTATCCCCTAGATAGACGGTAGGAAAACGCAGGTCGGTCTTTAAGTGTCACCTAGAGGTTTCATACGAGTATTTAGGGAACATTTTAACCTTTAACTACTGAGGTGGATTTAATTTCACGTAAACACTGACGTGGGGGCCTCAGAGACCCGTATATATATGTGCTTGTATTTAAAAATCTTTAGGGTTTAGTGTTTAATATTCTTTGGATTTATTTAAATAAAATAACTATCATTTCAAAGTTTAGAAAACACTTAGTATTTTTTGGAAAAAATCACATGAGATCATAAATAAGCAAGAACAAATAAAATTATTATAAAAAATCAACAAATTAACTAATTAGAGTAATTCAAAAATTTTATTTTCTCAAAACCTGAGAGGCCCCCATGCCTCAGTAGTTAAAGGTTAAAGCTATACGTGTTCGCTAATATAACCCGTGACAATTGTTCAATACGTACGTACGGTCAACTGTTTGTTTACGTGAGCGATAGAACTGTCTTCGCCAGTGGGCTTATCACGAATTTTAGTCTGGCTTTCGAACCGAGTTCGCTTCAAGCGATTTGTATGGAAATTTGAGCAGCGCCATCGCGTGCGGATTTGGAACTACAATATATTAGATACTTTTTGTTAATTTTCGAACGTCTCGATCTTTCGTTCATTTGATAGATTGCTGGTGTTCGTTAGTCGTTAGTAAAAATTCATGATCCCGATTGCTAACGGACCCGTTTTACTTGTGACAGCTCGATTCGAAAGCCAGACTAAATTCGTGATAAGCCCACAGGATACAAGAAGCAAGACAGAACTATTCCAAGTCCAAGCATACTGTCGCTGGAATAGAAACACAATGGAGCCGCTAGACAATTGACACACAAAAACTATCCACCATTTTAATAATATTTCACATGACAACTCTCTAATGCTTTCGTTTCCCATTCTCATGACAATCGGTAGTGCACTTTCCCGACGGAAGCGGCGTCACATCCGGTCACTTTCCATTGTCATACAATTAGCTATAATTACTATGACCTTTGACTTTTTGTGTTATAATGCACCCACATAGCTTATACCTATATTTTTCACCATAATTTTAAAGTCGGTCGAATGACCTACTAATCCAAAAAAAACCTCGAATATAGCTCATTATACGAACAAATAAAGTAAGTTTTAAATTACGATAAATTATCTTTTGTTGCTTTGAGATTACAGTAATGCCCCGCTTTACGCGAGGGATACGTTCCGGAAAAAACTGAAATTCTCGCGACTATAGAGAAGTTGGTGACTACATTATGTTTATACGCACTCTTTCGCGTAATGCGGGGCATTTGATCGCGAAATTTGAATTTCGCGTTATAGAGAAACCGCGCATAACGGGGTCGCGTAAAGCGGGGTATTACAGTTTTTTTGCTTTGAGATTATTTTTGTTTAATTATTAAGTTTTTTGACATTGTTAAGTTATTATTTTTATTTTTTAACATTTTATTATTATTTTTTGTATTTGACTCCTTGCAAGTGACTATGCTTAAATAAATAAATAAATTATCTCGGTCCAGTTCCCGACACAAGCTCTATATAAACACGAGACCTTCAAAACAATCGTATCAATACTAATTTATAACGTAGAACAAACAATTTATAGTAAATAGTAATTTCATAACTGCGTATAAAGACGCGGTTTTTATCAAAGGAATTACGAAACCAACTTTAACGTATTTTTATTATGTAAGCGTGTATTTGATAACACTGTGACCTATCTTTATCTGTTGCATTTTGTGCATTCAATATTCGATTTTGTATTATAATAATGAATAGATTTAAATTGTTAAAAAGTTTTATATATATAATAATATAAATTGTTAAAAACTGTATAATTAATGTGAAGGGATTGAAAAACTAAAAATGTATTTTAAAATCCGTAGATCAGTTCTCTCTTAATGTGGGTACTATTAAAAAATAAACTTCCTCGACCCAACTTCCGTTTCTCTTATAAAAAAAACAACTGAACTTCGAAATTCCAAATTCAAATACTCATGACATTATTCTTGTTTCTGAATTTTAATAGAAACAAGACCATGAGCATAGACAACTGTTACCTCTCTCTGTCCAAATTAACAGGGCACACTCCTCTCGTTATCCCGGCTACTTCCAAGTTGATCCCGAAACGCGACTAGGTCACTTCATGGGTGTTCCGCTTGAAAGTGGTGGTACTTCTCCAGGACGGCATGGGCTAATGCCATCATCAGTCTGCCTGCCACTATATAGATATAAAAAAAATATATATTTTTAATTTCTAATAAATCCGATCAAGAAACAATTTAACATTCGCACAAGAATAACCCTGCGCCTTAATATTGCGCAATACGCACATATTCCAGTAGTATTTGCAAAGAGGTGGTTAATTGGAAAGAGGAGAGAATTTTAGAAAGGCTAAGGTTGGAAACACTGCATTAAGGTATAGTTAAAAATGGTAGTGGACTGGACTCAGTCAGTCCTATTAATACTATTTACTTTTTTGTCGTGACTCGTAACGATTTAATAATCACCTTGACAATTCCTTAATCCGCGTTCTTTGTTAAGTTATTACATATATTTACTGATTAAAAATAGTACGTA
>JAPWLS010000526.1:0-19652 GCA_028551675.1 Tineola bisselliella
ATTAAAAATCATATTTGAAATAACAAACCTAGAAAATAAAGTTGCGCCATCTAGTGAGAATATTGAAAAACTTTATGCAGTGAAGTTAATATAATTTGTAGTAGTTCATGGTGTAACTAATAGATGGCGCTCTGGCTATCCTCGGGTTTCAAATCCACTATGACCTTTTTAAAATAGTCGCAGTTGTTACCAGGAAACTTTTTATCACAAACTACTTATATATAAAAAAAACTATTGTTTTCAAATTTCACACCTCAGAAACTTATGCAGACATTTATTAAATAGTCTACGCTAGGAAGGTTTAACTAGGAGCAGTCATAACTTACATATACGAGATAAAAAAATAAAACAGCAAAAGGTACTATATACAATTTATTTAATAATATACCTTTTATACATAAACTCATATTAGCTACAAAGTGAGACATAAAGGAAAACATTGGAAAGTCATTTTAGAACCGAACCTATGCGGCCTATTCGGCTGCAAACCGGTTAGTGAATTGCAGCCTAACCGACTAAGTTCACAGATAGAAACCTCACAATCAGATTTCCATAGTACATTTTATTCATAAAACATTTATAACCAATATTATATATAACAAATCAACCCTTCCTATTTGCATTTCATTGAGATAAACCTAGTAAGCCAGAAAAAGTCTTTTAAACTAGTTATTAATCCAGCACATATTAATAGTTTTAGTCACCTTTCTTTAACGACTAAACACTCCCATCACATCAAACACGACCCGCACGCTTAATATTAAAATTGTATACAAAAAAAAATTATATAATATATAATAAAGGACAAATGATGCTTTAAACACAACACAGTGTACTAAATATAAAAATAAAATTAACATTTTATCGAGTTATGACATGTCTACAGTGGGCTTATCACGAATTTTAGTCTGGCTTTCGAACCGAGTTAGCTTCAAGCGATTTGTATGGAAATTTGAGCAGCGCCACCGCGTGCGGATTTGGAACTACAATATTTTAGATACTTTTTGTTAATTTTCGAACGTCTCGATCTTTCGTTCATTCGATAGATTGCTGGTGCTCGTTAGTCGTTAGTAAAAATTCATGATCCCGATTGCTAACGGATCCGTTTTACTTGTGACAGCTCGATTCGAAAGACAGACTAAATTCGTGATAAGCCCACTGAACGCAAAACTAGTTTTAGGATTAGTGTGAAATTTCAGTCGATAATAAGCGCTGAAATCATTACATCTAAAACGATAACAGTTAAATATTATAAGAATAACCTTGTTAATTTAATATATGAGTCAAAATTAAAAACCAACTGCTGGTATACAAAGAACATAATTATCGACAATATTTTTATCGACCATTGTGACATCACTAACACGAGAAAAACATTATTTTTTCACATCCTATTAATTATAAAGCGTGCGGTGTTTGGGAAAGTTACAACTTCATACAAACCTCTTTCATACGTACATATCGACTTTATATTGAGCTAAAACACAAATATATATATACATAATAACATAATACGTACTAATCTACCAAAGTCCCACGTACTTTATGACTTGTGACATACAGAATGATTCGAACGAACGTTTGGAGCCGAAACTGCTGTATTAGGTTAAGTATTCATCATATCATATCAACTATAGGACGTCCACTGCTGGAAGTTTGAATGCCAGTGTGATAAGAGTCTATTTAACAAAATATTTTTACAGCAAACTTCAGTCATTTTGATTTTTTTTTTTTTTTAATTGAACCATCCTATACACATCCATTTCACTCAACTAGTTATTTATTAACCCTCCGTCGGGCGCGGCCGATCTCACAGGCATAGCAATTATAGGTTATATGAACTCTTTTAGATTATACTTTTGTACAAAATTTATTTCTAAACATTCCAATAAAAAAGATTGATTTTGATTTTCATCTTAGATTTAATTAAAAAAAAATTAATCATCAATTTTCTCAATGAACCCATCAAGCACACCGCGCCTGATCTAAGGAGTTTTCGAGGGGCGCCCGACGAAGGGTTAAAAGTGAAATATGTGGACCTTAGAACGTGCACTTTGCGTTTAAATCTAAACCATACAGTTACAATATAATTAACTTGCGTTCGACCCTCTCCCTCTCTCATAGGCATAGATTTATCATAAAAAGATCGGCAATGAATGAATGAATGAATGAAATGGACTCGCGTGCGTGACGTTTAGTGACGTAGTAAGAACTAATATACGAATTATCGATATTTATCGAATTATAAAATAAATAAATTATTTTTTACTATAGTTTCAAATTGACTATAGTTTCAGCTGTTTGGAATCTTTATATATTTGTAAAGGAGAGTAAGTAGTTTGGTGGTAGTGAATTATACACGGGATGTAAGGTGTGAATGAAGTTTATTGAATAGATGGAGTTGCGCGGGAATGACGTGGTGTCATGCGGCGGGCTGTGTACCGACTGGCGTGTGCGCTGCGTGAGTGCAAGGTGCACCACATATTTCTTTTTATTTCCGTCTGTCATTTTTATATATGCAGTATAAAACTATTTCAATTTTTGAGTTTAGGTGTCAGCCAAGCAAGAGAATATAGTTATCATATTGATTCATTTCTATTGAAATGATCTCTGATACTTATTTAATGACTCAAATGCGAGCGAAGCCGCGGGTAAAAGCTAGTAGTCCATTGAAACACAAAATCACACCCAAAAAGTGTTATTTTACGAAATTATGTAAACTTTCTTCAAACATGCCATACAAGTCCACACCTCGTACATGTTTGTTTTTGTTCACCTATCTCGCTCTAACACAGCGCGTTCTATTATCTGTCTCTTTCGATTGCCGATCTCTTAAACTATATCTATGAAGGGAATGCCCAATGACATCTATTTTTGCTTTAGGACCCGATGAACTTTAAAAAAAAAACTAATTTATGGAACAAAAAATGCCCTTAACAAAATGCAAGAGTCAAACAAACACGTGAAAAACAAATATTTTTTTACAAGTGAGTTTTTTTAAAAAATACATTTGTAGGCAAAGATACTTAAGCACAAGCCTGTTTTTCTTTTCTTTTTTTTAAATAAATTTAGTTTAGATTTTCGACTTTACAATTTTTTTTTAGTGTTACCAAAAACTATTTACTTCGGGCATACCCCAATTATGGGTCGCATCACTGAAAAACAACCACTCAAGCGTGTACGATTAATAATCATCCAAATCGTATAAGTTATCCACCTCTTCGTCGTCGAGCTGCATCGATTGGAAGTCAACTTTGTAGCGGAGAAGCCCTGCAACAGAGAAACTGTTTTAAAAACATACTCTACTAAAACTGTAAACAAACTGCATTAAAAATGCAATACCTATTATAACCAACTAGGTTTCCCCATATAAATACATATACTATTAATTTATTTATAAAAAAAAGCCCAATCTAACCTATTGCTGCTTATTTTGCAATATTTGAGTCAGTGTAAAGGAATAACTCACTTTTGCTTTTCAGTTTTTTATTAGGACTGACTGAGATTGACTGTCGTATTTTTGATGTGAAACATCTTTTGGCGCGGGTATAAACCGGATCGTTGGCGTGGCGACGCTTGCCGTGGCGACGCTTGCCGTGGCGACGAGTTTATTTTATCGAGTTATTTCTGTAATCTATATCATTTAAGAAGTTTTCGAATTTTTAATTTTTGTATTTAATATAAATAAATGTTTCTTAAATAAATAGTCATCATTTTCTGTACAAAAATTCATAGTATTTAATTTTTTCATTACGCGATAATTAGTTCCTGTTATAATCTTGTCTTTTACGCATATGACTTGAATAAACACGATGTTTCACATCTGCCAGGCGTCCCGTGACGGCTCATATTTTTTCATAAAACTTATTCTAATTTATAATAATCAAAAGGAGGTTGCGATCGCCAACAAACCCTTGACAAAAATCCGATCGCTAAAATTATAAATAACTATCTGATATGCAAAACGAATATACTGTAAAAGAACTTCATTTGAAGATATATTAGTAATAAAGATTAAGCCTTAGTTATAGGCTATTTATTCACAATACAATGTATTTTTCTTATTAATATTTCAGCAAAAAATAAATAAATAAACCACACTTAGAGATATCAAATAGAACACTGTTTAAAAAAAAATAGTGCGTAATAAATAATGAAATTTGAAAAATGGTGTAACTTTAAACCAATAAAGAACGTGGAGCTAATTGGAACTCTCATTCAAAAGCCAATCAATACAAAACGTAAAACAACTAAAAACTATATTAGTAAAAAAAAACCCATGCAAACAAAAGAAAAAAAATGACAACTAATTGGAACTAAAAATAACAGTTTCATTAAAAATCTACAGATGGCGCTGTAGTAAAATAATTCAAGCAAAAATTGTTGAGTGTATATAAAAGTAGTTATTGACCAAGTGAACATTGTCTAAGTTCAACTATGGATGCGACTAGTGATTCCATTCATTAGCACGCACGTCAGAGAAATCAGACTCGTGATCATTGACTTTTTATTTATTTCATAAGAAATAACTGTTAACATCCAACACTGATAAAAAAGTACTAAGAGAAAAAAACTGTCATATCTTTTTTTATACAGTGGGCTTATCACGAATTTTAGTCTGGCTTTCGAACCGAGTTCGCTTCAAGTTCGCGTGCGGATTTGGAACTACAATATTTTAGATACTTTTTGTTAATTTTCGAACGTCTCGATCTTTCGTTCATTTGATAGATTGCTGGTGCTCGTTAGTCGTTAGTAAAAATTCATGATCCCGATTGCTAACGGATCCGTTTTACTTGTGACAGCTCGATTCGAAAGCCAGACTATATTCGTGATAAGCCCACAGTTCTTCATTTCAACATTATTTGGCTTATTGCTTGAAGTCTAAGACATTGGCAGAATTGTATCCATCAGACATCTGAAGTCGTTTAATAGATGAAGACTTCCTTTTGAACTAACTCCATGCCTCTCCACTAAATTACTTAACAAAGACCCCGATTGGTTATCTTCTCAAATCCGCTGTCAGTCAATGTCCAATTTCTCTCAAACGTAAACACGAAAATACATAATAAAATCCAACTTACATTTTTCCTTTCGAGTGCGTAAAAACAAAGAAATCGGATTTATAAAAAAAAACAATCAATTGTAATTTTAATTTTATTGTTTGCAAAAGTCGTGTTTTTAATTTCAATACTGTGAAATTTGTTTGAAGAAAAAAGTCCTCGAGTTACAATAATTTATGCATAACCTAGTGCCTAGTAACGTGCGCGATGGCCTACACGTGCTACGGACCAGGACGACAATAAATTATGACGTTTAGCGGATAATTTGAAAATGCTTTTTATAACGCGTTTTCAAGACAGATTTCAAAACGACAATTTCTCAGAACCGGAACAATTTCATTCAGACCACCTATTACTGATCGTACCAAATATGGAATAGGTCAATCGATGCAGAAGAAATAAAAATCACGACCTCATACATTGAATAAAAGATCTTTTTTTATTCAATGTACAATTTTACAACAAAAAAAATACGATAAAGAGATCCACAAGGGTCGAGGCGTCATACCAACCGATAAATCCAGCAAGCCAAGCGACCGTCATGAAACCCGCGACATAAAAGGAAAAAACCGAATAAAAATCAACCCTAACGAGAAGGCCGCGCATGCCAGCTGACTAATCATAGTAATCACCTTCTAGTGAGAATTGAATTTTTTCATATGAGGGGGCATAATTGGCACAAAATATGCAAACCAGAGTCATCTTTATCATCCAAGGAGCCCTCGGGAAAAAGACCTTTCGATCACAGAGAGGGCTTGCAAATATTTGAAGCTCTTGGCTAAAAATGACTCTGGTTCCCCTCCCACTGCTACTACAGTTATAAATTATATAAGTTTTTTTTTGGATTTTTTAAATTTTTTTTTCTTATAATTTAAAACTTAGAACGCTAAATTGGAACCTCCAAGAAAACCCTTATTAATGAAAACACCAAAAGTTTCTTAAATAGAGTGGTAAAGAAACCAAACTGAATAAGCTTTTCTCATTTTCATCTACCCCGCGGAAACTGTAATCTTATTCCTTCAGATGCTTAATAAAAGGCATACCCCTCCTTGGAGTATTCAGACACCAAAGTAGACGTGAACGAGAAACCATTTTACATCACTTAAGCGGGTTTCCGTCGTCTTCTTCACCCCGAACCAAGAACAGCAGCCCCGGATGCTGCTGCCCATATTTGGCTAGAAATGCGTGCCTCCTGATGGGTCGGAGCCTGCGTCGGGTAGGGGTTGAATGTTCACGTGTTAACATGCATCCCCTTAGCCCCACCATCGAAGAGAGTTCTATGGGATTCTAATTGGTGCCCAGCACGGAGAGGCTAGAAAGTACGACAATACTTGTCTCCTTCCCAGATGATAATAAATACAGAAGCAGAAGTAGAAGATACATTAGTCACGTATTGCTATTGATACGTCTGACTGTCCTTGTTACAAGAACAATCAATTCGATCTTGCAACGCACGGCATTCTTTTCCTTTTATAATTTTTTTTTATTTAATTTTTTATTTTATATTTTTTTTGTAATTTTATTTTATGCACAAGGTCTCACGTCTCGACTCCTAAACGCGACTGCAGCCATTAAGGACTGGATAGACAGTCATGATCATATAATACAACACAACAGCTTGCATTTTTATTTGACATGCACAATTTCACGCGCCGTCTGATGTTAGGAGGCTCGAGCACTATTCACGGCGACTTCGACCACAGTGAAGAAGTTACTTTTTCACTACAAGTCTCTGCCACCCAAACAGCTAATGCATGACAAATTTGCGCGGGTGGGTTTTATACACTTACCACACCAGCACAAAACTATCAAGACCATCCCAGCACCACTAACTTGGCCAAGAGCTTAAAAGCTAAGAACCAAGCACGAGTCACAACCGGAGTTGTTAAATTCGAGCGCGTCAGACCCCATGGACGAAATATAGACACAAACGAATTGCGTCTATATTATTTTATACTTTTTTTTGTCAGTTTGTGACCGCATTGCCACCGTGGTTTACGTCGACTTTTGTGATTTTTTTTTACACCAATGCGTCGACAAGACCTCGCGCGTCACGGGACTTCTCGATCCTGTGAGGACAATATCAGAGCCGTGTCGGCAGCACGTTGCACCCCCACAGTTGTGCGAGGATTGAACACAAGTGCTGAATGAGCCGCGTGAATTTTGTACACAACTTTTTAATTAAAAAATATTTCTTACAAAAATATCTCTCTTCAAAACGATAAAATAAATAAATATAATTTTTGTATTTTTTGTACATGTCTCACGGTCACGAACATAGTGTTAGCGACACATACGCGACTAACGCACGACCTAAGTAAGATGGCGCTCACCGGATCTTTAATAAGGGATTCCTTGTGGGCAAACACACCGACCAACCGATCATCAAGATCTCACTGTCCGTTATTGAGTTACAAACATACATGTCGTCGAAGGAGCGAAACAGAACAACGAGAAAGTTGTAAAATTAAAAAAAAAAACATTTGCTTGGCAAATTAGAATATCACATGATTTCAAAAAATAATAATGGTAGAAAACAAAATTAATTCATACAGAAATTAAACATAACAAAACTTTAAAAAACAAACAAACAATAGATCGATTCCATGACCCGTTCCGTACTTAAATCGGACAGCCGTCAAATATCGAAAACCTCCCTTCTAACCGAAAGCAATTAGTACGGAAATAAAAGCCCATATTCTGATAGAACACGAAACAATTTAAAGCCCCAAATATTTTCACGAGAGCAAAGTGTCAGAATAGTCAAAAACACTATTACTAAGAACGGTGTAAATTAAATTAGTTTTATTGTTTAATCATTGAACAATCAAAACTATTGAACCAATCAGGTCGACGTATTTGGTCCGACGCCGAAATCGGCGAGTCAACGAAACAATGAAACACTATCATCTAACGACGCACGCACCGACCAGTTGGCGAAATGTTCACTCGGCGAATAAACTCATTTACTCTGTGAACGAGCTTCAACGTACCGACTAACAAATGAAACACGATCACCATACGACGATTTTTTATAAACCGTTCATCGTTCGTCCGAACAAACTCGTCCATTCACTAATCGACCAAACGAGTTAACAAGTCAATGAACACAACAATCATCTTGCGGCTGTTCCTAACTCTGCGTTTATTAACTGATCGATGAGCAAACTCAGTCGTTCAGTGAACAAACAACAGAGTTAGAAAAATGATAACTCGCGATCATATAACGACTCGTTCTAACTCATCACAGTGACAGCGAACAAACTTATTCGTTAGTTGAACGGAGTTTCACAGTTCGAGAAATCGATAAAAAGCCATCGACTAGAGACGGCTTCAAAAGCGTCAATAAACCGCCTCCTCGTGAATAAACAGTTCGTCGGAAGACAAACACTCACGATTCGAGGAATCAATCAGAGACGATCCTCTGGATAGCGTTATCAACACGTCAACACGAAGCTTCTACGCTCGGTGAACAAACTCATCTATTCTGTGAACGAACTTCAACGTATCGATTGATCGATGAAACACGATCATCTCACGGCAGGTTCTAGCTTATAAATGTATTAAGCGCGTTTCTTTTCCGCTTGTTGAACGAACATACAAATTGACAAGTCCATGAAGTATAGTCACTAATAACGCTTTCTCATGCACATCGGTGCGTTTGTTACTTCTACACTCGGCGAATGTGATCATACTGCGAAAGCTGCTTGATAGATGTTATTATACGCTCGATGAATAAACTTCTTAGTTATGGAAACGAACTTTAGTCCCGGCTAATAATGAAACGCAATCACCTCGCGACGGTTTTTAAAGAATCCGTTTCATCGTTCGCTCGGTGAACAAACTCATTCGTTCACTGATTAACCAAACAAGTTAACAAGTCAATGAACACAACAATCATCTTGCGGCTGTTCCTAACTCTGCGTTTATTAACTGACCGAAGAGTAAACTCAGTCGTTCAGCGAACAAACAACAGAGTTAGAAAAATGATGAATCACGATCATTTGACTCGTTCTAACTCCCTACAGTGACAGCGAACAAAGTTATTCGTTGCTTGAACGAACATACGATTCAAGAAATCAAACTCGATCGTCTGAAGACGGCTTCTGACTCGTCGACGCATTTCAACTTCGCTCGAAGAACAAAAAATTCATTTTGTTAGAATTCATGATCAGATTAGATAAAGAAACCCAATCAATCATGTTAAGGCGGTTTTTTAATTCATCGATGAGCAAATTGTTCTTTCAGTCAATGAACTCCTTTATCTTGTAAAGGAAACACAATCGTATTCGGACGCTTTTGAACGAAGCCGTTCATCATTCGCTCGGTGAACAAACTCATTCGTTCACTGATCGACCGAACAAGTCAAAAATCAATAAACCACAATTATCTCACGGCTATTTCCAACTCTACAGCACACTTCAGTGAACAAACTCATTAGTAAGTTGAACGAATTTTCGCGGCTCGAGAAATAAATGAAAAGCGATCGTCCGGAGACAGTATCCAAATCATCGACGTGTCAATTATTCATTGATTGAACGAACATCCATGATTCGACTAATTCATGAAACACGATCATCTTGTAAACGCTTTTTAATCAAACCATTCATCATTCGCTCGGTGAACAAACTCATTCGTTCACTAATCGACCAAACAAGTTTACAAGTCAATGAACACAACAATCATCTTGCGGCTGTTCCTAACTCTGCGTTTATTAACTGACCGAAGAGCAAACTCAGTCGTTCAGTGAACAAACAACAGAGTTAGAAAAATGATAACTCGCGATCATTTTACGACTCGTTCTAACCCATCACAGTGACAGCGAACAAACTTATTCGTTGCTTGAACGAACACTCACGATTCGAAAAGCGATCATCTGAAGACGGTTTCTAACTCGTCGACGCATTTATTATTTGCTTGGTAAACGTGATGATTTTTGATGATTGACACTTGATGTTGACATTGTGTGCACTATTCGCCCGATGAACAAACAGATGAGTTGACGTACCAATGAAATACAAACACCAAACTCATCGGTATGTATCTTATTCACGCGGGAAACACGACATTAATACGACTGTTTGTTATGCTTTTATAATAGAACTTTAATTGCTACACAAGAAATTATTAGCCCGATGAACGAACTTATTCTGTGAACATACTTCAATGTGTTGACCGATCAATGAGACACGATCGTTTAACAACAGTTTCTAATCCATTGCTGCGTTTATTAGTCGCTCGAACCAACATTCACGATTAGAAAAATCAATGAACGTAACATAACGATCATGTTAGGCCCGTTTCGCACTAATACATCGCGCTTAATGTTCGCTCGATGAACAAACTTCCCGTGTCGACGAGTCCACAAACGCGACCGCGTTAGGCCGGTTAATGGTCTCGCCGGTTTCATTTGCTCGGTGAACAAACCGATTCATTCTTTGAACAGAATGCCACCGTGACGAAGAATCAACAAAACATGACCGTGCACAGCCATGCGACTCCCCGTTGGAGACATTCGCTCGCTGAAGAAACGTCAACGCGACGACCAGATAATAAAAACGGAACCAGTTTAGACCGTCATTAAGCCAACCATAAAAGGAGGGAATTGAGAGACAATGATTAAACAGATAAGACTAATATACAGAATCAAAAGCGACTCCAAAACCCCCGCTTACAGTAAAGCGAATTATGTTTTAATAAAAAACAACACCATATGACTGACACGCTCAACCGTTCAGGCAGAGCTATTGCAATCGCATCTACCCTCATTGGGCCGCCCGAAAACGATTCCCTAACCACACACAAGTTAGAAGAGTAATCAATTATTAATTGAATGACTGTCTGTACACGATGTC
Organism: Tineola bisselliella; assembly: GCA_028551675.1. Taxonomy (NCBI): domain Eukaryota; kingdom Metazoa; phylum Arthropoda; class Insecta; order Lepidoptera; family Tineidae; genus Tineola; species Tineola bisselliella. Next base: position 10,916 of record JAPWLS010000526.1, read on the forward strand.
GTTTAAAATCGATTAACGTATATTAAACAAAAACAAAAAAAAAAAAAAACAAAATATGCCGTGAATACGTAAGCGGGATTCCATCCAGTTGCTAAAATGATGAACGAGCAACTTGGAGACCCGGAAAGGATCATGCTGGAATCGAATTTAGTCGTATTCATCGAGATCAACGTCCAGAAGTGGCTCCTCCATCTGCAGCGACTGGAAATCGACCTTGTAACGGAGGATTCCTAACCGAATCCAAACGGACGATCCGAGCAGCAAGAAAAGTGAAAGAGGGAAAGAAATATATTAGTAAAAGCATTAGTAAATAAAAGCTCAAGTGCGTCTATAAATATATAAATAGTTCGGCGATATATCTATATATATAGTTATATCGCTGAATCCTATTAACACATTAAAGGCGGAGGATCGTGACGAAAGTATGTTAGGTAACGCGGCGACCGCCCCGTCTCGTTTTTCGTCCTAAAGCGGGCGATATCTTGTGTGATCATAAAAAAAATTTACACTCAAAAAAGATTATTAAAACTCTTAAAACTGCAAGAAATATTAAAAGAGAACTAACAGTCGAAATATATCGTAGTACTACGACTCCCGCCTTTAAGCTACAGTCGCCATAAATCGTAGCACTACGACTCCCGCCTTTAATGTGTTAACATGGTAGGAACTATAAAATTGCAATTTTACAAAACGATTTAAAGTTGTTGTGTAGATTCTTCATTGTTGTATTGAGTATCTCAGAAACCATTGACAAAGTGACATGTAGAATTATATTTTGTAGGTATTTCAACAAAAAACCGAAAATTGCCATCTCAGTTCAGACTATGTTATTAACAGTGGGCTTATCACGAATTTTAGTCTGGCTTTCGAACCGAGTTCGCTTCAAGCGATGTGTATGGAAATTTGAGCAGCGCCACCGCGTGCGGATTTGGAACTACAATATTTTAGATACTTTTTGTTAATTTTCGAACGTCTCGATCTTTTGTTCATTTGATAGATTGCTGGTACTCGTTAGTCGTTAGTAAAAATTCATGATCCCGATTGCTAACGGACTCGTTTTACTTGTGACAGCTCGATTCGAAAGCCAGACTAAATTCGTGATAAGCCCACAGGACCCGGCGAAACAGTCTGACTACTAAAAATACAACCTGGATATTTAGTGTTTTTTCTTTATTACAACTGTCCAAATACTTAGAGAATAATAAAATAAAAACACCACACTATAACTTTTAGTCTACACATTTTAAAATAATTCTCTAGGATTAATATTCTCTTTTACCACTAGATGGAGCTAGTTGGACAAAAATCAGTACAGTCGACAATCTTCAAATGGATACAGATTAGACTTTGGACTGGAAGAAACAATCATTAGAAAGGGACAACTATATTCTTATCATGTGTGAAAGGGATGCAGATATTTCCTTTGCCGTTCACGACATCGCGATCGTTTCTTTCTATCGCCTATATACCTACAAAAACTGTGTCCATTTGAAAATAGCCACGTATACAATAGGCAGTCGGATATGTGTCATTTTTATAATCTCCAGGTGATATTTTTAAAAGTCGAACTGTTCCCTTCACCAACCCCCACCATTGTAGTGTTTAGTTTTAAAAAAAAAACTCAATCTCTCACCTCCAATCCCGCCAAATCCACGCACGAACTGACTCCCCTCTTGGCTCTTGTCCGTGATAATCTCGAGCGTGGCACCAAATGACTTGTAATTGTTGGCAAGCCACTCGAGCAGAGGCTGACACTCGACCAGCTCCAGCTCAACACCACTCTATAAAAAAGCAACACCCAAAAAGATGTTTAAATAAAAACCTAGTTATGTTATGTCAACAAGACGTAACAATATAGTATTAACCTTTTTTTTATTTATTTATTTACTTTTAGTAATTGGGCTCCAACAGAGCGCTTTTACTCGTCAATACAAATATAAATGAAATAAATTTATTAATTTAATAATTATCAATTTGATTTAGCTGCTGTATACTGGCATTGTCCACTTACATTACCATACCTTGTAAATTTAGTATATATGTCAAAATAAATGAACGTAACGACCTATTACGAGTAACTTGTGTCTGCTTTTATTTATTTATTTCTATAGCCTACCTACAAAATTACATTAGAACTAAATATTATAAAAAGGACTTTTTGGATGAAATTTTAATTATAGGATAGGACGGCATGCTCAAGGTGATAAAGGGACAGATACTAACACTTGTAATAAAATTACAAAAATACATAGCTTAGATCAGGGGTCGGTAACCTATGACCCGTGGGGCACCGAGTGACCCGTTCAATAGTTTCAAGTGACCCACTTTAGTTCCGAAAATAAACTACAAGATATACAAACTTTCTTTTTCTTTTTCCCAAAAAATTGACGTCACAAGTTCAACGTCAGAGGGGCATTGATATCGTAGAGAAAGTTTATTCAACTATGTTTGTATTTTCTTAATAAAATATATCTTTTAATAAGAAAATATCTCTGAGCCAAATGTCTCTTTAATACTCTTATTTTGGTTAATTTTGACCCGCGGCCAAAAAAGGTTGCCAACCCCTGGTTTAGATGTTACACAATAATGAAATAAAACAAGAACCTTCTGATACAAGATATAAGGAAGATGGTGGAAAAACAATTTCAGTCAGGAATGGAACCCAGAACTAAGGAGACGAACCTAACAAGAGACAAAAATTCTATTATTTTTCAGAATGTTACCTCTTTGTCGGTGAAATGTGACTTGTCCTTCTCCTGTTCAGGAGTGAGATGCAAGATCGTCTCCTGATTGGTGGCGTGCAGCTTCAACACATATCTGCAGACACACAACAAACCATATAGTACCAGGTCTATGATAACGCACGTAGACTCATCTTGAGCAACACTCACCGCTGTATATCCAAATTTTCCCAGCAGATGAGAGTCTCAACGGAGCCCAGCTCCAACGCCCTCAGAGTATCGTCCACACCGAAGCAATATTTGCCAGTGTCCTTGAAACAACAAATGATATCATTTAATAATAGAACTATCTCATATTTGAAATCCCACAAGATTTATTTCATTTTAACACTAGGTTTACGGGCGTTTCCTATATACATATCTCCACGAGCACCCGTCAAATTGACGGGTAGATGAAAACACGTATTTACTTTTAAAAAAATAATTTATTCAAACTAAATCTGAGTTTAACAATATAAGGCTCCACGTAAAAATAAAATATTAATAAGTCAACATTTTTTTAAATACTGAAATGATAATAATAATAATTATAAACGCTACATAATCATATTTATCAAGGACATTTTGTACAAACGTATTGAATTTCTTTTGTGCATTTTCCGCATACGATCTTTGTACAATACATACAGCAATTACTAATCGTCGTCCTAGCCCAGAGGTTCCCAAACTTATTTCGTCTAACGCCCACTTTAAAAATCAGTTATTTTGTAGCCCCTTTACCTTTAAAAACCTTAATGACATTTAGTCTCACTTGGAGTTTAATTAAACCATTATCGCCCCACGTTGGGAAAGACTGTCCCAGCCCAATAAAGCCCTCAGATCTCATAATCTATGTTATCACAGGGTCTAACACCTGTCAATATTGACGATATTCTGAACTGCTGAATATCACGACACAAAATGACAGCCACCCCTCCAGTAATACTGTTTCGTCATCGGGCAACCAGTGACACTTACCACGTACAATTAAAGTGACCAAAATACGGACCTGGGAAATCTCATCAAAGTAGCGTCCAATGAGCTTCTTCTCCTGAATAAATTTGACATTCTGCAGCGACTCAGCAGCCAACTCAATGGCTTGGTTGAAGCCGTTCTCACCACCATAGGACACGTCCACCAGCTTGATGATTTTAGCTTGAAGACGCTATAAAAAGTAATAAAAATTGCAACTCTATATTCATGGTAGAACTCGATGTCCATGATTTGCGTTGAGGCTACCTTGATATAAACAAAACTCTTTATTTCGCACTAGCTGTTGCCCGCAACTACGTCTGCGTAATAATGAATGAAATAAATCTAATAAGATTTAAACAAACTTTCATCCCCTATTTTATCCCCTTAGGGGTGGAATTGATCAAAATCCTTTCTTAGCGGATGCCTACGTCATAACATCTACCTGCATACTAAATTTCAGCCCGATCCGTCCAGTAGTTTGGGCTGTGCGTTGATAGATCACTATGTCAGTCAGTCACCTTTGAGTTTTATATATATAGATATAGATATAGATAGACCAGTGGTCGGCAACACGCGGCCCGCGAACGTTTCCTTTTGGCCCATGAATGTTTTGTAAATAAGTTATAATATAATTCGGTGGTTATTTTTCTAGCAATAAAGCCCAAACATAATGTAAGTACTACGTTAATATCACAAGTGCGCCCCGCTCTTAGTTTATTTTGCCACCTTGTGGCCCTTGCCTGCCAAAAGGTTGCCGACCGCTGGCATTGACCATTTAGGCTCTTGCGCATAGTCAGAATATACGAGATTTCAGAAAAGCATATGACGAGAAGTAATCACAAGAAACTCTGCAATCATCTGTACAGTATAATGTTAGTATTTGTAGATACATTTTTAAATGTAAATAAAGTTAGTACCTAACTAAGTATGAAGTACCATATTCTCTACTCCAAAGGAAGCATACTTACTGGATCAAACATATCCGATTGAGACAGCTCTGTCTTGAAATCAGCGGAACCGGCCAAGATGAGTCCGGAAACATTGGGCCTGTCAGCACTGATGAACAGCTGCGTGGCAACCTCGGCGACCTTACGCACATAGTTGTGACGCTTCTCCATCCGAAGACGCGCGAAACGCAAAGCCGACTGACCACCACGACCGTGCTTCTTCGGGAGATCCACCGTGAATTTGTGTAACACCTGAAAATTATACATCAATACCAGATTAATGAATGTATTTAAAAGAATCAGTAGCTAAATTTATTCATAATGATTCTTTTAATCTGATTTCATATTTTATATATAATTTTGTTTCTTATGTATGTGATTTTTTTTTCTCTCCCCTCTTCCTTACATCTATTTGGTTCTTGTTTTTTATTTTTATGTATTTTTATTAGAAGTGTAGTATCTATCCCTTTATCACTTTGAGCATGCCTTCCTATCCTATAATTAAAATTTCATTTAGTTTGTATAATAGTAATCTTTTTTATAATATGTAGTTCTAATGTAATTTTGTAGGTAGGTTTTACGAATAAATAAATAAAAATCTACTTATTGCTTTTTATATGGTTTTGTTTATAAATTTCATTGAAATTTTGATCATTTTAAATCCCTTATTAAACTAATCAGATTCCATACTCTATGTGTAAATGTTTGTAGATAGAATTTTTGATAGAAAATTATCGTCAATTATTACAACTGTCAAAATGGATTGATCGAGTGGTGTTATCAAAGGGCTTTAACAAGAGCAAAGCTTTAACACTAGAATAACCAACCCGTCAATATGACCTGTATTTACCAACCGGTCAAAATGACCGGATAAATTGTGCTTTGAAAGTATTAAATATAATTCAATAACAATAATAAAAATTCTTTATTGGGCTTCAAAATATGTCACAATGGCGAGCTTAATGCCAATTGGCATTCTCTACCAGCTAACCATTAGGAGAGGAATGCGATGAATGAGGCGCCAATATAATAAATAATAATAATAAAAGTACATTATAATAGGTTATATACACATAAATGCATATAATATCAATATATACTTATATAAAATAAATTAGATAATTCATGCATTATTACTATTAAATAAATAATAAATTTATTGTAGAATTGTAAAAAACAGAATCGTTTACAAAAAATAATGAGTACAGTTTTACATAGACGTCTTGTGAAGAGTTTTTGAAGAATGGTTGGTAAACTGCTGAACGTCACAATGTACAAAGAATTCTAAAAGCATTTTGGAAACGTCTGTGGTTGCTAAGACGGAACTAACCTCACGCGTGTTCCCCTGAAGTGTGCCAAACAGTGCTCCATTACCATCCATGACGATGAAACCGAACTTGTTGTCGTCGGCGAGGAGAGCAGTCAGCGCTTCCGTGTGGAACTTGTTGTCGCAGAGGTAGAGTGACGTGTTGATCGGCTTGAAGGGCTCGAAGTCGATGTTCACTTTTTTTTCTTTGCCCTCCTCCGTGACTATGGTGCCGCAGTATATCACCAGCCCGTTCGGTGGTACTGGTAAAGATAAATTCAAATAAACGATACGAATGTACCCTGTCAATTCGAACGAAGCACATTCATCTTCATATTATTGGATTGGATATTGTTGCTGACGAAGCAAGTGTTATAAGTAATGCATGCCTGGCCTTCTGCGAGAAGGTAATTGTAAAATTGCTTTGAGATTATTTTTGTTTAATTATTAAGTTTTTTGACGTTATTAAGTTATTAATTTTATTTTTTGACATTTTATTATTATTTTTTTTGTATTTGACTCCTTGCATGGTGTATTGGAACTGACTGTAAGACCATGCAAGTGACTGTGCTTAAATAAATAAATTATTGATACATGCATGCGTTTAATTACCTTTGGTGTACAACTTAAGCCGATGCTGGACAGAAGTGATAGCTCCCAGCACCGACAGCCTGTTGACACGCGACTTGATGTTCGACGCTGTGCCGAACTCGTCGGCCAACATCTTGGAGACGCGAGAGATCTGATCTTTCGGTGGGATGATGAGGGAGATCATTGATGTGCCGTTCCTGAAAAGAAATAACAATTGAACTACTCCATAAAACACTAGTGGCGCCACCTATCCGTGAAATAAGACACTATAGTAATCCATTTCAAATAATAGAAAGTTAAGAGATACCTTCAAGGATTCATAATCATTGAATATTGTTCTAGAACAATGTTTCCCAACCTTTTTTGTGCCACGCCCCACCTTAGTCTTTCTAAAATTTAAAAAACACTCAGTTGATATTTTGGTCTCGTCAAGCAAAATTATACCTAATAATTATTTGAATTTGCATTCGTTAAATTTGGCACCGAAATCTAGTATTGGCCCGAAGCGAAAGGGTTAAACTCGAATTGCGATGTGGGATATGGGCCCCACATTGGGAATCACTGCTCTATAGCATAACGAGAACATGTATTCATTGCGAAAGATATTAATTTATATAACTCGGCAACTGTGTTACCATATACCCAAACGTTCAGCTTATTTTCATTGACATTTGCATCATGTAATGTACAATAACCCAATCCATCGCAAGTGCCTCCGTAACAACAATCTACATGAAAATGTCACTGATATTGATTTATTCTACTTGAAGTCTATTTTGCACTTGGCTTTTTCATCGTACCCGAAATTTGTGAGCAACAGACTAGCATCCGTATTACAGTTACTAAATAGTATTCGTTTTAATGTATAACGTTTCTTCCAATATATGTTGAACACGACTGTTAGGTTAGCAAATTTAAATTAATTTTTCTTCTATGAATTAGTTAATTGTTTGTTGTGCATGTTTAAATAAATATAATAGATAATAAGGAAAATAAATCTACAAAATTCGCCATTAGCATTCATAGTACATATAGAATTTCAAAGACGTAGGGCGTGGAAGGGGGGGGAGAAGAGGATGGCTGGATTTCAGACACACCCGACTTGAGACAAAGGGACAAAGAAGAAGCATGACAAAATCAATTCCTAGACAGACTGTATGCGCGCGCATCGTAGTGCAACGTCTAGATTTCAGACGCGCCCGATGCAAGACGAAGGGTGAAGCAGACGGAGGGATGGCCGCTAAATCGATTTCTAGGCAGCCTAGATGCGCGCGCACAAGTTATTGACACGCCCGATATGAGACTAAGGACGTAAGGCATAGGTCTAATTTTACCTAAAAAAGGTTAGCTGGTAGATAATGTCGACAGCATTAAACTCGCCAATGTGAAATAAAATAATAACAAACGCGCACCTAGACAGCCTAGATTTCAGACGCGCCCTATACGAGACGTAAAGCGAGACGGGCGGGCAGGGAGTAGGGATGGACTAAATCGATTAATTATTTAATTCAATTTTAAAATATATATCAGCCCGTCTAAGAAATATACGAAATTTATTTAACAAAGAATAACATACTTTAGAATAAAGAAATCGTTTAGAAACCCGGGCGTTCAATAATAATAATAAATTTCTATTCACCCAATACGGTAACGACGCCATCTTGAAGATTCACGAGCCCATGGCACGCAGGACGCGACGTCTCTCGTCCGAAGCGCTGGCCCGATTGAGCTAGTCTCGGCGAGTCTAGATTACAGACGCGCGGGGGTGCGGGGAGCGGCACGAGAGGTGCGAGGGAACAGAGGAGGCGGCCACCCTAAACGAACTCAGTGTTAGAAATTTGTCACTAATTCTTACTGACTACATCCTAATGTTTAACTCAGCCATTCTCAAAGTGTGTTCCGCGGAACCCTAGGGCTAAAATACTGCAAAAAATACCTACCAAAGGGAGATTGTAAGGTTACATCTAAATATTCCACCTAAATATTACGTAATATTATATTGCAATATTATTAATTATAAATCAATTTTTTATAATTATATTAAGGCTTTTTCCTTCGCCAAAAAAGTTTGAGAACCGCTGGTTTAACTCATGAATGAAAACAGAGTATATAAGACCCAAGTCGACAGGGTACAATCCTGAGAAGGTTTATAGGCTCTATGGACTCTTAAACATATCAGTTATAGCTTTACATTAAAC
>JAPWLS010000370.1:0-17721 GCA_028551675.1 Tineola bisselliella
AAACCGCAAAAGAAAACCGCAACGACTTTCACTGTACATTGCTTCTTATCTATAAAATCGCACTACAAGTATACTGTTAAAGCCATCGATGTATAACCAATCCTTTTATTGCCTTTGCTTAGATAATCCAAGTCAGATTATATAAAAACTGTACCGGTTCAGGCGCCAGCAATGTCATCATATATTAGAGCATACAATTTTAACTTTTAACACCTTGTAATAATGCGTATAATTGCTTAAAAAATTGAGCATAATTAGTACTAACTAATTTGACACCTTTCCAAAAACTAGTTTATTTTGTGAGCCAATCTAGAGCAAAAGGACTATTTGCTTTGCTTGTAACATAACCTCAAAATATAATAACAATATCCGCAAGCCTATCGTACTTTTTATACATCTTTACCTACATATAAAATTACCTTATATATAATGTTAAACTTAAAATAATTTTATTACAATGGAGACCAGTGTTTCCCAATTTTTGCGGCAAATAATTATTAGGTATAATTTCGCTTGACGACTAAAACTAACTAAAAAAACACTAAAATAGTTGTAATTTGATTACATAGCTATTTAACCTCGTTTGTTGTCATGACAGTATATGCGAGCTACTTGAGCGATCAAATTACGCCAAAAACAATAAGACGCCATTATTATGAATACGTGACATTAGGTAATATTACGTAGAGTAATGCACGCTCATTGCATCACGTTACAGATGACCAACCCTCGTGTGTATGTACAGTAGATGCCAGTTACGTGTTAAGACAAACATTTTTAATTTGACACGGTTCCAAGTACTACAAACCTCTGGTATGGCATATATGATCATACTTCATCCGATTAAAGTTAGGTTAAGTTAGACAAATGTCTACGTGCAAGAATCGCCTTGACTATGCTGGCCTGAAGAGCTATAAAGTTATACGTATAGTATACGCTAACCATCATTGTTGCAGCGAATAACAGTAAAAAATTTAAATAATATCGTTAAATATATAAATTCTTTATTGCAAAAAAAAACAGTAATATTTTTCACATAGGCGAGCTTAATGCCGTCGCGTCGGCATTATCTACCAGCTAACCTTTGTTGGTGTGAGCGGTGATATTTGGTGCAATGAAAAGAAAATAATAACTAAATATACACAATACATACATTACATAAAATAATAAATAATAATATATACTTAAATACATACATATTTATGAAGAAAAGTTATAAGTGAATTAAATAAATAGTAGAATTAAGAGATATTTTGTTTTGAGATAAAATGTTTAATCAGAAGATTTTTAAAAATGTGACTCGATGGAGCCTGTCTGATGCTGATCGTTCTTATCACTTAGAAAACAACAAGATATACCTTGATTAATTACGAATATATACACTATAACACATAACGCGTGTGAATTTTAACAAAACATCAAACGTTTTATAACTTTTACTCGATTGTCACAAATAACGCTTGTTTTTATTTGTTAAAATAGAAAATGTAGAAATAATCATTGGGCGTTATCTAACCCTCTGTGATTGTGAATATTTTTGAAAAACATAAACAATACCAACTGCATTGTCACCTGTATGGACGATACCAACTGAACCGTCATGCCATTTTATTTATCTCATACAAGCGAATTTATACATTTCCCATTGCCTTACTTTAACACTAGAACTACCAGCCGGTCAATATGACCTATTTTTACCAATCGGTCAAAATGACCGGATGACTTGTGCTTGCAAAGTATTAAATATAATTCAATAAATTTATTGTAGAATTGTAAAAAATAATGAGTAAGGTTTTACATAAAAGTATTATGAAGAATTTTTGAAACCGGTCATATTGACCAGCAGTAAACAGCGTTTGGTACTAATGATATATAAAATTATAGTACTAACTGTGAGCGTTAGAAAGAAAAAACTGAAACCGTAATTACTCTACAAAATACAGTAATGTATGAGACGCATACTTCTATGGAGACAACGCGGCGCATCAACGAACAAGAGCCATAGTTGTCGACAAAAACATAAATAAAACAAGAGAGCTGTATAGTAAAACTTCCATAGTGGAATTCCGAACAAAAGCCCCGACTAAATAAATATTTTAAAGAGAAAAGTTACGAGTGAAAGCATTTAAAATGAAGCTTGAATAATGTATTTAAGTATTTACGACAACAAACTGCGAGTACTGAATGAAGAGAGCGTATGTGACTGCAAAATATACTTGCAATTATCCACGGATGATGTACAATCGACCAAGGAAATGGTCTATCATCTTTGACAAGTTTTTCTTTTATTTATTTTATTTTTTTGATTGCATATTGTCGTTTCTTTTATGACGTTTATTTCCTTTGTTTTTTTTTTCATATTTGATGACAGGTTTTTAAATCTTAAAGCGTCGATCAATCACCCATCCCACTTTCTTTGACTCATGATTTTCGCATAAATATAATTACAGATAATAATAAAAAGATGAGTGACTGTTGCAAGCATAAACAGACGTTATTTTAAGACCAATTTTTTTGCCAACTATACCGAATAGTTGACGGTAATAATTTTTATTACCTATTAAGCATACAAATATTAGTCATAATTTATTTATATGAACACCTTAATTTATATGCTGACTGTACACATTAATGGCATTCGTAAAATCGCATAATAACATTAAACAATAGTCATAAATATACTTTCGATTGCATACAGAATATTTTTCTTCTTTTTCTTTAATTAAATAGCCTCAGATGTCTAATGAAGACAATTATGCCAATATCTAGTATTCGGGCAGCAGACCAACAAGAAATAAAATTTTAATTAATACGTTATGCCTACTCTCAAAATTCCTCTTTAAATTTACAGAATATTCATTTTTAACAACTTAAAAATTACAATGAATATATAATATAGATATATCTATCAGTGTTAAAATTTCTAACTACCCAATTAAACAGAACAAAAATGGTGAATAGTGAAAAATCGATACGTAGTAAAATATAAAATAAATAAAAGAATATTTTTATACCAACCATATCTATGCATCTAGAATGCACATTATACAATATTATGTCATAACAACTCCACATAAATAACGTAACCCAGAGCCAGACTAGCTGGTGCAAAACTAACCATTAGACTTATTGGGAAACAGACGCTTTGAAAGTATATATAAAGGATACTTGTTTAGACGAACTCTGATATTCATAGTTCGTGACTTCATATAATTTTTTTTTAAACTTAGCACACTTCACCCATAGAGTTACGTTTTATGCATATAAATAACAACAAAAAAAAACACTAAATTATCGAATAAAATTTCAGATGATAAATATACCTACTAAAAACACGTGTATATATAATATGTATGTATATATAAGGCACACATTTTAAAACAAATAAATAAAAGAGGGATTACAATATCATCAATATAATAATCAATCAATATAATTCATTTGTTTTTAAAAAAAAAACAATTTCTATTAGGATCTCCGTCGTTAGAGTTATGGAATTTTTAAACAATATCTATTCAAAACGTTCTACTATAGAATGCCCTTTACAAATCTTCAGAATATATAAGGAAAGGGAATAAAACAAAAGAATCGGGCTTTGAATTAGTAACGTAAACTGTATTCGCTTTTAATTAACGTATACATGCAATATTAAAAACAGCTGTTTATTATTTAATAATCCAGTTTACCGATTATTGCACCAGCGAACCTGATCGATTATAATCGCTCAGTGATAATCAATTATTTAACAATCCGTTGTGGCGCTCATTCTTCAGTAAATTGCAAAATTATTCAATAACTTGTCAGTCACACTCGTTTGTTTATTTATTAATAACAACATTCCAATTTCAAATTCAATTTAACGGTAACATCCTCTTCATATCTCATAACATATTAAAAGACTATATGCGTCTTAGTGCGTTATTTAGACTCTTTATAATCTAAATTCAAATATAAGGTGACACAAGCAGTCACTCGCTTGTTAGCCAATCAAACAATTGTAACCAGCACCAACAACAAATAGAAAGGTTGAGTAATATTTCCATGTGGCAACCCTGAACCATATTATTCCGACTACCGTAACTAAACGCAAAAATCAAGTGGTTACATAAAAAGGTCACGAATTGTTTGTTATATATTTTAAACTTGAGATCTGATATTGAGCAGCTTTTACGTTCGCTACTGCATTTTACATAATTTTAACTTCATTTTGTAATGAATAAATTTCCATTTATTTTGTTATACTCAAGCGCGTGAGTGTTCGCGCTCTACTTTATTAGGAATAAGTTATAATGCAATTTATTAGACTAAGCCGGTAATCAGCTGCTTCTCACTAAGAATAGAGGAAAGATATAGTCATTCAAATTCTATTGTTTAGTGCAGCCATTCTCAAAGTGTGTTCCGCGGAACCCTAGGGTTAAAATACTGCAAAAAATACCTACCAAAGGGAGATTATAAGGTTACATCTAAATATTCCAACGTAATATTACATTGCAATATGATTATTCATAAATACATATAAATCAGTTTTTTAATATTAAGGCTTTTTCCTTCGCCAAAAAAAGTTTGAGAACCGCTGGTTTAGTGAAACAACGTGGTGTTGATTTCTGCTACTATACTACAGGCCGAATTATTGTTTACGCAAAAATACGAAGTAAACCGGTTACGTTATTAATTTAAGTACAATCTCTACATTGTGTTTATTTACATGTTACAGTTCCTCTAATAGCCAAATCTCCATAAATTTCATTATTATTATTATTATTATTAGCTCAAACAAAAAGAAAAACAATTTAAGCTATAAAAAATAGGGCACCTTCTTCAAATTTTTCTCCTCAAATCTATTTGGTTCTTGTATTCTATTTATTATTATGTAACATCTAAACTATGTATTTGTAATTTTATTAGAAGTTTAGCATGATGTCCTATCCTATAATTAAAATTTAATCTAGTTTGTATAATAGCGATCCTTTTTGTAATATGTAGTCCTAATGTAATTTTGTAGGGAAGGCTGAATAAATAAATGAGTTAGTTCGCGTAACACAATTCACTGCATTACTTCCAAGAACGGGTAATAATCAATCAACACTTAATAGAACTCGATCTAACACGTGAAAGCCAATCGAACACTTATAAATATATAGGCAACAAAAGACTTAATTAAGGGAGCATTAATTTCAAATAAGTACATTCACAAGCATCAGTTCCGCGTGAGAAAATTAATTAGATTGCCATTAATCATGTACCTCTTTGTTACTCTGCATAGAAATAGAGAAGTACCTACGTCTAGATTAATAACACTATCTGTTTGGACAATTCGATATATAAACCTAATTTTGGCGCTCAAATGGGCTGTCAGTTTGTTTTTCATTTGTTTTTTGTTTAAGAAATCCTAAAATATCCCTACTAATATTATAAATGTGAATGTGAGTTTGTTTGTTACGTTTTCACGCAACAACTGCTTAACCGATCATCATGAAACTTTGTACACATATTTCTGGAGGTACTAGAAGTAACATAGGATACTTTTTATTTAACAGCTGAAACTATAGTTTCCAACTGACTATAGTTTCAGCTGTTTGGAATCATATTGATTCATTTCTATTGAAATGATCTCTGATACTTATTTAATGACTTAAATGCGAGCGAAGCCGCGAGTAAAAGCTAGTATATAATAAAGTGATAACAAGTAAAGAAGTTTATAATTTATTAAGAGACGCACACTATCTATAGAATTTTAAGTTTTCTGGTTCGGCATAGATACTCCAGACACAGAATCCTTTCCTTATAAGTTATACCCATGTTGCTTAAACACAAACAAGAACAAAAAAGACGAGTAAAACCGACATCAATATCAGCAAGTTTGATCAATAAATTATCGGGCGAACGAAAAAATCAATGTCACAATACCAACGATAGACTTAGAACGTAAAACAATATGTATCACACAAAATTGTATTTATAATACGTACGAAACTTCAATTAAATTTTGTCCGCAAAAACAAATTCGTTTTCTTGTTTTTTTACATATAATAAAACTAAATAATAATTTTACAAGTTTTTATGATGTTGGTAATGAAAATTTGTATCTTTATATAGCAAAAATTATCTTGAACATATTTTATTTAAAAAATGTTTACCAACTTTAATTAAGCAGGTGGTTTTAACACGGCAGCCAATCACTACAATTAATTCAATATTCGAACACAAGTAAAGCATATATTAAAAGCAAACATCAACAATTTAAATTGGTCGGTTAATACTCCCACGTGCCTCCGCACGTTACCTCCTATAGCGTCGAGTCAGGTGAACGACTGGCGCTGTGTTTACCGACGCTCCATTACATAAGCAAGTGAAAGTAATTTCGGACAACAGTTGGCCTTCACCCAATGATTTACTTCGGGGTAACTTGATGTGTTAATCGGGTTATACTATCGCACACGTGATATTAATATTATTTATTCAATTTTGTAAACTTTTAGCTTGTAATGCAATCTTATATAATGTTACTTAATAAACTACACCTACCACTATAGACGTTAGTGAATCGTATTTCGGAATCACTTGCTCGTGCATTCCCCACTCTGTCTTAACACGAGACGAGATGTGATCACGTGTCGGATTAAATTAAAAAAAGTCGTTCCGATATTTCTTTTATTAGCCCACTTTATGTAAGCGTACAAAATAATGACGAAGCGTAGAAAAATATTTATAAAGTAATGCTGTTACCAATTACTTTTATACACATAAAACAACGACCAAAATTAAATTATAATAATCAATACATAATATACTTTATATAATTTGTAATATAAAAAAACAACTGACAGACGCTTGATAATATAATTTCGATTTTTGCAAGTCATCATCCCAATCACAATACGCACAATAGGGCTACTCATTTATCATACTATAATAGTTTTTACGAATATAAACATAGGGATTATTTTAGCTTCGAAATAAAAAAAATATAATTAAAATATTAATTTTATTAGCGACGTTACAAAATATAATTCTACAAAGAAGGGAGGCGAAAGTAGTAACTTTATTTCATACTAGCTGTTGTCCCCCACTTCGTTCGCGTAGTAATGAAGATATAAAGTACTATGAAGTTTAATGATGTTTCATATTTCAACGACGCCTGCCTTTTATGGCAATTTTAAAAACCTAGGGTTACATTATCGTAGTTTTAGTAAGGATCCTAATTTTTATCCTGTAATTTATATAGCCTATATTGATCAGTAACAATGTAGCATTCAGATGGTGTCACTAGTAGTCCTCGTTTTGCGGCAGTCAAAATTTTGACACCGTTCCTCGTTTTAACGGTGTAAGATTCGTTTTACGCCATGAAAATGTGTCTCGTGTTACACTATTCTCTGGTACCTAACATTACGTAAAACCAAGGACTGCCTGTACTTTTAGATACAGGACTTATTCAATTTCTCTAAGCATACAATCAAATAACCCTAATGAACCCTTATTCTTTAACTATCACATGTTCAAGAAAAAACATCACGTAACATTTGACTGAGACCTAGTAATCACAAAACAAAACACGCTCTGTTTCCTTCAACTACTATGGTAGGTAAATTGTTTAAATATTTATTTAGATGTTATATCACATGTTTGTTCACTTTTGTTTGTCCTAAATTGTAAGTAGGGCTTGTAAATGCCCTTTTAAGTTTAAGAAGCATTCGTGACATGCCTTAGTCGCGTACCAGAATTAGGTCGGAGTACCCGGGCATATACCGCATTAGATGTATGTGTGCGCGTGCGTGTATGTGTGTGTGTGTATTTGTGTGTATTAGTCTATCTAATACTAATTTTCACATCGGATTGAAATCACTAGAAACGCAATGTAACACGTGGTCTCTTCGATATACCCATTTTAAATGAACAATATTTATAAAAATGAGGTTTTTTTACATCAATATTAAATTATTCAGTTATATTGTTAAACAAAAGTATTCATGTTGATATATTTAAATACTAATTGTCAAATATTTACAAATTGATAGATAGAAATCGAATTAAATTTAATAACATCTAATATTCATTATAATATTTATTATATTTCAGAACAAGATGAAACACAGTGATATTAGCTCGATATTGTAAATTACATTACGATCACAAAGTAAGAATAAATTGCCGCCGGTGTAACGTTACATCTGATATAAATTGTAGTCAGAGAGAGGACGAACTTTATGAGACATATTTATAATAAATATATATAAAGTTATCTGAAATAATTTGTAAAACTTGTCTCCACTTATACCAACGCTCTAGCTTGACGACCAGCACGTATATATTCAGAGACACGATAGAAAAAAACTAATATAAACGAATACGAAAAACAAATCTATTCAGTTATTAACTTTATGTGACTTATTTCTTATATCAAAATGCACATAAAACAACTTGATGCACTATACATTAAATATATATTACATTAGATACTAACTCCCCGACTACATGAGTAACACGATCGTATCTTCAACGGATAAATAGAAGTACCAAGGAAATAAACGTCCATTCCACATCTAAGGCCGTCTTTATAGATAGAACATTGTGTCAGATTCGCACATTCATTCTAACCCATACTTCCTATATTACACAATGCTTCCTCATTGTTATCCCTTAAAAAAACCTCTATCGTATGAGTTACAACAAGAAAATAATAATAATAATAAATTCTTTATTGCACAAAATCACAAAAGAACTTAATGCCTTTAGGCATTTTCTGCCAGTTACCATTAGGAGATGTGAGCGGTAATGTTATAAATAGTGAAGAAAATTAAAATAAATACAAAATAATACACAAATAATTTAGCTTATTGATAAATAATTACACTAATAAATATAATATAATAATAAAAATAATTGAATAAGATATTATGAAGAAGTGCTTGTGGAGATTGTTTCTAAAACTGTTTAGAGTAGAGACTTGTCTAATCACAAGAAAAGTCAATATTATAGAACCAAAATATTAAGCATAACGTTTTCTCAATTTCAGGATAGACAAACTCGAAAAAAATCCATGGAGTACTGCAGTTCCCCTACAAAATAACATGCAGTCAAAAAACCGGCAGACGTCGAGTCAAGAAAGTCGTCCAATGAGAAGAAACAAACCCCCTGATAGACACAAACGAATAGAACTAGTCTCAATCATAAACCAAAGGAAATAAAAAAATACACGAACGAAATAGTAAATAAACTTTAAAGAAGCTGTGATAAAAGCTGAATTAATATTAATTAGTAACGATATAAACATGGGTGTTCACGTACTTTTAGCTTCGACTGCATTAAAAACAATTAGCGTAACTGGGTTATGGCTTATACCACTTCTACTTGGGGCGTTGACATATCATAATTATAATTCATATGACCCTGAAGCGAGGGTATTAGATAAGGAACCGAGAAGAGAATACGACTTCATTGTCGTTGGCGGTGGATCAGCTGGAGCGGTCGTCGCCAATCGCCTGACTGAAATTAACCAATGGAACGTTTTATTATTAGAATCAGGTAACATATCTTTCAATAAATAACTGACTGAATAAGTCATATTTGACATATCGCTAAAAACAATATGTTGTTAATTTCCAGGTCCAGACGAAAACGAAATAACGGACGTGCCTTCGTTAGCTGGTTACTTACAATTAACTAAACTGGACTGGGCATATAAGACTGAGCCAACACAATACGCGTGTCTAGGCTTTAAGAAACGTCGCTGTAGCTGGCCGAGAGGCAAAGTCCTCGGAGGTTCCAGTGTCCTCAACTACATGATCTACGTGAGAGGAAATAAATTCGATTACGATCAATGGGAAAGTTTTGGAAATCCTGGATGGGGCTACAGAGATGTTTTGAAATATTTTATAAAGTCGGAAGATAACAGAAATCCGTATCTTTACAACAGCAAATACCATGGAAGGGGAGGTTATTTAACAGTCCAAGAAGCTCCATGGAGAACGCCGTTAGTCGCTGCTTTTGTAGAAGCAGGTGTTGAAATTGGCTATGAAAACCGCGATATAAATGGAGCCTACCAAACTGGATTCATGATAGCACAAGGTACCATTCGACGAGGCTCAAGATGCAGTACAGCCAAAGCATTTCTAAGGCCAGTAAGAACGCGGACAAATTTAGACCTATCTCTTCACACACAAGTTACAAGAATATTAATTAATCCAGTGACAATGAAAGCTTATGGCGTCGAATATGTCAAACGAGGAGTGAAAAGAATGGTATATGCTAGAAAGGAAGTTATTTTGTCAGCTGGAGCAATAAACAGCCCGCAACTAATGATGCTATCAGGAATAGGTCCCAGAGACCACTTACGTGACATTGGTATAAGAGTACTTAAAGATTTACCTGTAGGAGAAAATCTACAAGATCATGTGGGAGTAGGTGGTCTTACTTTTCTAGTCGATAAACCTGTATCTATTGTGCAAAATCGGTTTCAAGCCTTCCCTGTAACAATGAACTATGTCGTCAACGAGAGAGGCCCAATGACGACTTTAGGAGGTTTAGAAGGCGTTGCTTTTGTCAATACGAAATATGCAAACAGTTCAGGATTGTGGCCTGATGTACAATTTCATATGGCGCCAGCATCCTTCGCTTCAGATAACGGCCAAATTGTTAGAAAAATCCTGGGTCTGACGGACGAAGTTTACAATACAGTTTACAAGCCCATATCTAACAAAGATGCCTGGACAATAATGCCACTACTTTTGCGACCAAACACAAGAGGTTGGGTGAGATTAAAGAGTTCTAACCCATTCCATTATCCAATAATGAATCCTCGATATCACGAAGACGCTCTAGACGTGGCGAGATTAGTTGAAGGAATAAAAATAGCAATGCAAGTAGCAAATGCATCACCGTTCAAGCAATTCGGTTCGAGGCTATACATGAAGTCACTACCAAATTGTAAACATCTGAAATTCATGTCAGACGAGTATATAGAATGTCAAGTACGGACTATATCTATGACTATATATCATCAGTGCGGAACGGCCAAAATGGGTCCTTCGTGGGACCCTGAGGCGGTTGTTGATCCACGATTACGTGTTTACGGTGTTCACGGTTTACGAGTTATAGATGCGAGCATAATGCCTGCTATTGTGAGTGGCAATACTAACGCGGCCGTCATCATGATTGGCGAGAAAGGTGCAGATCTTATTAAAGAAGACTGGTTGAAGGGTAACCGATGATGTCAACGTGGTGAAATGACGGAAGTGTATTCGCATAGAGTGATGTTTCAAAAGATTCAATTAAGTCCATTACGAGTGTGTGAGCGTGCTATGTAAATATTGTACAGAAAGTTTCCGTGTTATTTATTAGTTTAGTAACATGACTGTTAATTCTTGTAAATGTGGGTGGGTGCGTAACGTAACTGAGAACTACAAACACCTATACGAACAAGCATTGATATGTTGATACAATCACTGGTATATTGATAGATATTATTTGATCCAACGAACCAATCTAAACGCTTTTATTTTTTTGTCAATTTTAAGTCTGACTTACTCGAAGACTGGTTTTCATCTAAATATTCTGCAGTTCCAAATCCGTTAACAGTGGCAAATTTCCATACAAAATCGTTTCGAAAGCACGACTAAAATTCAGGCCATAGTTTACGAGCTTACGTCAATTGTTCGAGTCACATAATTAAAATTCTGCAACTCTTTATTGACGGTTGCACAAAATCATTATACGGATGCTCAAACAAGCATGCTTCGACAGTTGCCTATACAAACTTGTCAAGTCTCCAGTTACACATGCACCCACATGACCTTATTAAAATGAATTATGTCAGCGTAAATTGACTTATTACCTATTGATTCTGATAGAACATTATAAAACAGGTAATAATATTGTTGATTATGTTTTTCGCTGCAAAACGTTATTTAAGAGTGCCATAATACTCAGAGTTATTGCATTAGTCTTATTCAGGCAAACTGATTACCTTAATTGAGGAGGCGGTAATTCATTATTATGTATTGGGAAATATGGGAACGCTTTTTCAAAACCAACTTACCATTTATATGCAAATATATCTCCACTATATACCCGCCTGGATCTGAGGGCTACTCAGGCGCACGAGCATCGGACGAAAATACGGACGTTTTCTACTCAGGAACACTTACTGACATGATCATTCACGAAATTACAATGCTTATTTTACGGATACTTGACAGGACTTTTTACGGGCTTATAAGTCAAAATTCACATAAGTTACAGAATTGACGGCCGTATCACGAAACTTCGGATATACCTGAGTAGCCTCCCTGTTTCGTGGCACTGATCGTCTCGATAGCATAACATCAGACGGAATACTGCCACAAATGAAATAGCGTTAAATTTATTGTTACAATATACTTGTCAGATACCAAAGACAAACAATTTATTTAACGCTTTCTTACAATAAATCGAATTACCTTTCCTCTCTGAAAGAATATTCAGTTTTCATAAACCAGAATATCCAATCAAAATGGTTTATTTGTTTGTTTGTTATAAAATAAGTTAATTGTAATATACAATCTTGTAAATATAGAATATTGTAAATAATTACTTCTTAATGTAAAAAGTATAAGTAGCGAATGTCCCTCGAATTATTATGAAAGGATTGTTTGTTATTTGTATTATGTTAAAATACACGTTACCAATATAAGTTTGTTTCATTTTCTGAAAGCACTTGGAGGCACCTCAGCATGCGTCTACTCCAAGCGACACAGCGGAGACTTCTCTAAACGAAATGAACTAATAAAATATAATAAATCCCCGTCACACACTTAAATATAAATCATTTGCTTCTATACTAATAACTGAAATTTGAAGAAATCTATAAAGTTTGTTTCTGAACGCAATTTCTCCACCTACCTACCTACTTCAACAATTTTTTATAAGCTATATATTATACAGGACTAATGAAAAACTCAAACTTTAGATGGCTCCAAAGGAACCATGATCTCGTTTTCAAAGTTGGAAAACAACTGCACTACGAAACCAATAAAGACGGGATAAGCCGCAGAAAGACTAACTGTGGGCTTATCACGAATTTAGTCTGGCTTTCGAATCGAGCTGTCACAAGTAAAACGGATCCGTTAGCAATCGGGATCATGAATTTTTACTAACGACTAACGAGCACCAGCAATCTATCAAATGAACGAAAGATCGAGACGTTCGAAAATTAACAAAAAGTATCTAAAATATTGTAGTTCCAAATCCGCACGCAGCGGCGCTGCTCATATCTATATATATAAAACTCAAAGGTGACTGACTGACTGACTGACTTAGTGATCTATCAACGCACAGCTCAAACCACTGGACGGATCGGGCTGAAATTTGGCATGCAGGTAGGTGTTATGACGTAGGCATCCGCTAAGAAAGGATTTTGATCAATTCCACCCCTAAGGGGATAAAATAGGGGATGAAAGTTTGTATAAATCTTATTAGATTTTCGACGGATTTAACTGAAATTAAAGATTGGAGTTACTGTGATGAAGACGTTTTTACACACGCTAAACAAAAATAAAGCCGCAAAAACTATACCTAATTAATAATAATACTTCTTAACGGGAGCGAAGCCGCGGGCAACAGCTAGTTTCCATATAAATCGCTTGAAGCGAACTCGGTTCGAAAGCCAGACTAAAATTCGTGATAAGCCCACTGTAACCAACTAAAAATCCAAACGTGAGCGCTATCTATCGTCTACAACAGAAAGTATCATCTACTAGCATTAAATAAAACAAATAGTTGCTTACTTTCCCGCTAGATGGCGTTAAAACAACATTTAACCAGCTGAAGATCCAAGGACTCCAAGTTTGACTCTAACCCAAGGTAAGTAAGTACCCACCCACATATAAATATTAATATAGACCAAATTTGATTCCTATTAGATTAACTAAATCCTGTTCGTGAACAACACTACTATAACAGGAACTGTATAAAAACAACAAAACACAGTTTAGGGCATTACTGTGTCACTGTATATAGAACTGACAGTTGACCGCCCCAAACTATCCTATCTATAGTTAACACATACGATTCTCGCTATAACGCAAAACGCATACTCAACATTCCGCTTGTAAACTGTAACAACACGAATATAATTATTTAAATCACTTTAATATAATTATTAATTAATAAATTCAAATTCTAAACCAAAACAGGAAAAGAGCAGATCGACTTAAGAGACGCTAAAAATAAATATTAATAAAAATAAATTATTCATTAATCAATGATCGCACATCAACTTTTGAATCAATAAAACAACTTATAATTAATTTATAACAACAAACTATTAACTACGTCATACAAAAAAAAAACGACAAAAATTATATGATTTTTTTAAATAAAACTATTGTCTAAAATAGCATTGTATTCTGTAAAAAAGTTCTATAACACTAAAGAACGGAATAAATTCGACCATACTTATATAAAAATAAATTAATAAAAGGATTCCCTATGTAATGAATTCCCTGTCTAATCAACAGGACTAGAATTAAAATATCATATTGTATTGTATTGACTGAAAATCGAACCTGGTACCTATGAGTATTGATTACAATGGCGATGGGTCAAATGACTGCACACACCTTTTCATGTGCTTTTTTAAATATATTTTTGTACAAAATACAAAATAATTTATAAAAAAAATAAGTTAAACCGTTCTAAAATTAAATATAATATATACGGTCAAATGACCGGTATGTCTTTTTAGTGTTAATACATAAGTACCTATTATGATATAATAAAAAAAGTGCCGACTAACGCGTCATACTTACATACGTCACTGTTCAATCGAACTAAAGCTTGTGTTGTGATACTTAGTACGGTTCCTCTGAAATGATTCCTTTCAATTTATAATAAAATAACTAAGGACCATTAACGAGTTTACTTGCGAATTTCGAAAGTTGTAATTATTATTCCAATCTAACGTTTCGAATGCTTCACAGCTACCATGAGATTAACGATAGAAGTGGTAAATAGTCAATAATAAACCTTTTAAACTTAGTTATTAGTCGTTTTTTTTTATAATAATCCGGAATAATGTTTGTACTTTTTTAAAAAATTATATATTTCCGAAATATCTATAAATGTCTATTATTTATTCAATATAAAAATACAATGACCGCTTAATTATGTGTAAAAAAACCGCAGAAGATCCAAAAGTAAAAACCTCATGCGTATTTCTTATAAAAAGACGGTCTTTCCAATAACACAAATCGGTATAGAAATAAACCTTCGGAAAGATCGGAGAAGCGATTAAACGATATCCGTGTGTGTAATTTTATAAATTAACTCATATACATCATGAAGAAATATGAAAACAGATCCATATCAGCAGGTTTTTTAACACTAGGTTTACGAGACGCGTCAATTTGACGCATTTTGACTTTTATCAGAGAATTACCAAAAACTGTTTAAAATTTTATTTTATCTCTTTGTATGACTTTTATTCATTGATCGAGGGAAATATAAATTGAAGTCTATTTTCTTTAAAAGTGTTGAATTACTGAACTTGTCTATGTGGTATACCTATCTCTACTATATGCGTCAAATTGACGCGTTTTAGTAGAAGTAGGTATATAGAAAACGTCCGTAAACCTAGTGTTAAATATGTTTAAAGTAATTGTAATGATTAACAAAATTGAAAATATCCAGTTTAGTGACTGAATAATTTCATTGTATATAGTAAAACTGAACGCACTATATAAGTATATATATAATACTAGCAGTTGCCCGCGACTACGTCTGCGTAATAATGAAGATATAAAGTACTGTGAAGTTTAAAGATGTTTCATATTTCAGCCAACAGAAAATACCTTCCACACCCCTGTTGCAAAATCTACTAACTGCCTCTCCGTCAAATTTCTAGTTTGTAGCAAAAAAATATACAAACCTGCGAGATCTCTTACAACTCCCTAATCTGGCCCTGTTGCAAAATCAGTACTTTGCAGACGTCAACTAACTATAAACTACCTCCCTGTCAAATTTCATCTTTGTATG
The DNA here is from genome assembly GCA_028551675.1 of Tineola bisselliella. Taxonomy (NCBI): domain Eukaryota; kingdom Metazoa; phylum Arthropoda; class Insecta; order Lepidoptera; family Tineidae; genus Tineola; species Tineola bisselliella. The sequence continues at coordinate 16,009 of JAPWLS010000370.1, forward strand.
TTAACTTAAAATAAATTACAATGTGAACTTAAAATAAAATGAAATATATCTTAAAAAACAATTGAAAAACTGACAGCACATTTGCCCGCCAAAATTAGGCACAGACTTCGAATTGTGTGAACTTAAAATAAAGTGAAATACAATATATCTGGCTGTATGGGCTCGATCCCTTTGCCTTAAAATGGAACAAAAAAAAAAAAGAAATATCATAGACATCGAATTGTGTGAACTTAAAATGTAATATTTCTTAAAAAGAAAACAATTGAAAATAATTCTATAGCCTATGTTCATCAGGGATTTTTTACGATTCTAATGGTAAAAGAATTTTTCAAATCGGTCCAGTAGTTTCGGAGCCTATTCAATACATACAAACAATCAAATGTTTCCTCTTTATATAATAGTATAGATATAGATATAGATAAAATAAAGTGAAATACAATATATCTGGCTGAATGGGCTCGATCCCTTTGCCTTAAAATGGAACAAAAAAAAAAAAAAAAAAAAAAAAAGAAATATCATAGACATCGAATTGTGTGAACTTAAAATGTAATATTTCTTAAAAAGAAAACAATTGAAAATAATTCTATAGCCTATGTTCATCAGGGATTTTTTACGATTCTAATGGTAAAAGAATTTTTCAAATCGGTCCAGTAGTTTCGGAGCCTATTCAATACATACAAACAATCAAATGTTTCCTCTTTATATAATAGTATAGATATAGATAAGTAGTATATATGTTGATGCAAATGAATTAATAATGCCGGGAACCTCATACATTTAAAAAAATCGCAGTGTCGTCGACTGCTAGTGTTTCCGACCAGAAAACAATCTGTTTTCAAGATTCTGTTGTCAAACAAATCTTAGGTGTACAAATTTAGAGTGACAGGATCTAAACTAAATGTGAATGTACATAACTTTCTTTAAAATAATGATTTTTTATATATAATTTTCTTTTAACAGCCTTTTGAACTGTGGGAGGTTCACGTGCCATACCACACACGTGACTATCAATTGAGAAAACTGAAAGGAGAATAAAGAGAATGAATGCCAAAGAAGCGTAGGAGAAAAGAAAAAACGCATTTGTTTTTTTTAAATTCATTTATTTAAATATTTTTTTAGGTAAAGGAAAATATTAACAATAATACTGATATGAAAATAAAAACTCAACAACGAGTCACAGACTGATTATTTTAAATTAACTTTTTAAGTATAAAGTTAGGTCAGAATCCGTGACCTAAAATGTGATCAGGTTTTCGATGGAGCGACCTACAGATACCTACATGAATTTCTTTCTTTTAAAAATGTAAATTGTATAATTTCATATGCAAAGCTAACGGAACTAATTGGACACATTAGTCCCAAGTACAATTTGAAAAATTACTTTTGCGTTAGATAGTACATTTAAAGAGGAAAATAATAATAGGCTATAACATCAAACTATGATTTATAGAGTCACAAATGCTAACCTTTAGCCAAGTCCAACTATAGACAAGTCCCATAAAAAGAGTTTAATAATAGACAACACTGGTGCGACATCGCGGTAGAATAGAACCGTCTTTTTTATATTATTTACTATACATCTATCAAATAAAACCCCATATAACCCCAAAAATTTTATATCTAGACATCTCTGAGTGAGAGTTTCTTACTCTAGAAGCAGCATTTACAATAATACTTCAATACAAATCTCAAGCGTCATGTTCCTCGACTTTT
>JAPWLS010001759.1:0-62485 GCA_028551675.1 Tineola bisselliella
TTTAATAAATCAATTAGTTGGTTCTGTAATTCCACGGCCTGTGAGAACGTCTCACAAGACCACAACACGTCATCCATATAGATACCTTCTCGAATGACACGCGCAGCGGAAGGGAAACGTTCACCTTCATCGCTGGCTAATTGTAGTAAAGTTCTTATTGCCAAATATGGCGAACAGCTAAGACCGTAAGTCACTGTTTTCAATTCATATTCTTTTATCGGTTCTTCAGTTGACTCACGAAATAAAATGTGCTGATAAATTCTATCGCTAGGTCTAATTATTGCTCGATACATTTTACATATATCGCTAGAAAAACAATATTTAAAAAGTCTAAAATTTATAATGATTGAAGTGATATCTCGATATAATTTCGGGCCTGTTAAAAGAATATCATTAAGTGACAAGTTTGACGTTGTCTTAGCGGATCCATCGAACACCACACGTACGGGTGTTGATGTACTACTAGGTCTACAGATGCTGTGATGAGGAATCAAATATTTACTGCTACTTTCGCCATTATAAATATTCATATGATCGAGTGCTTCGTATTCTTTCATAAATTCGATATAAGTGCGATGTAAATCTGGTGAACGTGCGAGCCTACGCTCGGTACTACGCAGACGACGCTCAGCAGCAGCGCGACTCGCCAAGCGGCGCATGCCCAAGCCGCAGAAGTAAAGGAACTACGTACCTGCCGGTAGCATCGCGAGTGTGTTCACGAACGAATATGTCTTCAGCCAATTGGTCAAGTGGACTAGAAGCAGGAATGCACGGCATTTCCTCAATTTCCCAAAAAGATCGTAATGTCTTATCTAAAGACACTTCGTCTAATTTAATATTAAGTAAATTTATATTTTTTGTATTATTAATATTTGAATACAATTTGCCACTGACAACAAAACCGAAAACTGTATTAATTAGATTAGGTAGTTTAGAGTTAATTTGTAACGGTTTGTCTCGCACTAAATCGGATACGAGATCATTTCCAAACAAAACATCGATATGTGATTTTTTATAAAAATATGGATCTGCTAAATTATATTCTCCATATGCGAAACAACACGTTAGGCATCTAAATTGCCAAACGTCTTTATCACTCACGGAGTGTGCTACCAGCGCTGAGTGCGATGTTGACGGCACGGCCGCTGCACTCGTGTGTCTGTCCTGGTGTAATAAGTAATGGTGGCGTAACGTACACACACCGCATGACATTGTACTTTGACAATTTTTAATGTCATGATTATTTTTTAAACAATTTGCACATAATTTTAAGGCGTTGACACGGTCAATCCTATCATTGATGGGCAATTTACGAAATTGCTCGCATCTATAAATCATGTGATCGAGATTACAGTGAAAGCAAGACTGTTTATTAATTGGTGGTTTATTTTTCTCCAAACGTTGGTAGAATATCTTGGTCTCTTCCTTCTTCAAAAAGTTGCTTCGTGTGATTATCGAGTCCACGTAACGCTATATGACAAAATAAATAATCTTCTAAATTCGGTACATTTAATGCTTGAATGGCTTTATAAGACTGATCAAATGTTTCAATAAACGACGTTAAATTAGAAATATTACTTTTATTTAATTGCGTGAAATTTAACAATTTATTTAAATATCTACCTATCAGCGCCCTCTCGTCCTGATACTTTTCTAACAAGCTTTTCCAGACAAGACTATAATTAGCGGCCGTGATAGGCAAACTTTTAACAAGATTTAAAGCGGGACCTCTAACACATGAAAGTAAATAGTGAAATTTGTCGACTTCTTCGAAGTTCCTTTTATGAACCAACGAGACGAACGTGTCATAAAAAGTCGGCCAGTTCTCAATTTCACCATCGAACTCGAATAAAGATATTTTAGGTAAGGAAGGACGCACTGAATTTGTATCATACAAATTTGTTCTAACATTTTTGACATCCGCATCTTGATCTATTTTAATCTTTGACGCCGTTAATTTGCAGTTATACAATAGCTCGTCGAAACTATCTAACGCTGAGGTCGACGGCTGTGACTTCGGTTCTAACTCCAACTCAATAGAAATAAGACTCATAACAATATTTTCAAACTCTTTACGCATATTTTCTAACTCAGAATACTGTATCAAGAAACGTTCCCTAACAGATTCATTGTTCTCAACAGTTTGTGACAGATTATAGATTCTTTGCAATTTACCAAAAATATACTCCTTTTTCAAGGTTAATGTTTTAAATTTAATTTCCAATTCACTGATAGACTCGCTACTCACTTTTTGACGTGACATTTTGAGAAACAAAACTGTCTCGTTTTGAGGTTATACAAATCTAAGTTTAGATAAAGGAAATTTAGGAATAATGAAAAAGGAATGTAATAACTATATAGGATAGGTAAAGAAAAGGATTTAATTACATGAAATCCGGCTCCGAAGGCCAAATAAATGTGCCAAACGTGACACAAGTTTTGATTTAGATTCACGCTGATTCGAAGGACCTTATGCTCTTTTCCCGTCACTCCTGTTCAATGTGAGAACAACCACTCACCTTTATCAAATCTCCTCCAGCACGTAAAAGGCACCACACAAAACAGTATTTGCTTGCTATGATTTTTTCTCAATTTGTTCTTTCTTATTACGCCGTGACAATGACACAAACACGATCTTCCTGTCACAAAGCGCAGCCAACTCGATTTTGCGTTGAGGCGCGACCAACTAGATTTGAAGTTGACAAATACCTAAACCAAACAACCAGGACAAAGGGCCTCGCAAAGACCTGTCGCCCGGGGCTTCGCAATTGGTAAGGCCGCCACTGAGTCCAAGTGTTCCAATAAGTATCTAAATTGCTTCTTTCACAATAATTTAGAATCAATTTCACACAACTTTGTTTTCCTATTCACTTTCAAATGCACAGTCTTTTGATGTGTCCTCAAAACACCGGACTGCGTGAACTTGGATCCGCATATCTTACACTCATAGGGTCTTTCACCCGTATGCGTCCTGAGGTGTTCCCTCAACGTGTTCTTAGTCTGAAAAACAAATTTAATACATTCCTGAAAACATTTATTTATTCACCTACCTACAAAATTTACATTAGGACTAAAATAAAAAGGACTACTATTATATAAACTAAATGAAATTTTAATTATAGGATAGGACGACATGCTCAACGTGATAAAGGGATAGTTACTAACACTTCTAATAAAATTACAAAAATACATAGTTTAGACATGACCAATAGACAATTAAGCAAAAACCCATAGCACTCAAACGGTTAAAATGGGAACATTAGTATTTAATAGGCTAAACAGAAGAATACAAAGAAGAACATATAAGGAAATTATTTAAAATTATTTTGCTTATAATTCCCGCTACAACATTCAATAATTTGTCTCGACGCGTTTCGCCACTTCACGTGGCATCATCAGGATACGTGCGGTCGCTTCGGCTTCGCTTCAACGACTGATATAACATATAAGATTACTCACCCTAAATAACTTGTTACATATATTGCAGGGTATATTTTGCGGCGGCCTCCTTCCCTCGTGGACGATTTTAACATGATGCTGCAATCTCGTTTGAATGAAGAAGGACTGGAAACATACAATTTATATTTATATCTTGTTAAATTATTAAATCAGGGGGGCTACTCAGGCATATCCGAAGTATCGTGATACGGCCGTCACCTCAGTATAAGTCCGTAAAATAAGCCCTGAGTAGCCTATCCGTCGTGACGTCACTGTCAAATCCGTAATTTCGTGAATGATTATGTAAATGTTCCTGAGTAGTCCCCCTGATACCTTTAGATAATAATAAAAATAACAATCATTACAAATTAGTAATTAAATTGACCTTCAAAAAAAAAAACAGCCACAGTCAACACTAGAACTACCAACCGGTCAATATGACCGGTTTCAAAAATTTTTCACAAGACTTTCATGTAAAACCTTACTCATAATTTTTTTTAACAATTCTATTGAATTACATTGAATACTTTCAACAAGATATCTGGTCTTTTTGACCAACCATAAAAATAGGTCATATTGAAATAACAGCTAATTAAATTCAACTGTATTAGTCCACATATTTCTTTTCCATTCCTTTAATAGCTGTCATTTGTTTTACAGAACAACAAACAAATGACAAACCTTGTCGCACTCCTTGCATTGGAACGGCCTCATCTTCAAATGCTCCCTGTTGTAATGCGAATCGAGAGCTCTCTTGCTGACATATCTTTTATCGCACTTCTCACACACGTATCTGAAAGAGATAGAAATAACTTTAATAAAACATAAATACAACACCGGGTCTTACTAACTCTAGAACTACCCACACTTGTTATATATCTACAATTTCTGCCTACCGGTCATTTTGACCAACATGATATTGCAAAATGTTGAAAGTGGAAGATCAAAATAATTTATATTATTATTATCTAAATATATAAAACTCAAAGGTGACTGACTTAGTGATCTATCAACGCACAGTCCAAACCACTGGACGGATCGGGCTGAAATTTGGCATGCAGGTAGATGTTATGACGTAGGCATCCGCTAAGAAAGGATTTTGATCAATTCTACCCCCAAGGGGATAAAATAGGGGATGAAAGTTTGTATGAAACTTTGTCAATTTTAAACCGATCGGGCTGAGACTTTGCATGCATAAAGCTACTATGACGTAGGCATCCCCTAAGAAAGGATTTTGATAAATTCCATTTGCATTTGTGCAGTATGAAACTATTTGAATTTTTGAGGTTAGGTGTCATTTTTATAGTTAGATGCCACTTTATTACAGAAGTGTGAGAGGCATTGTCTGTTGACTGAAATATGAAACATCTTCATTATTACGCAGCCGTAGTTGCGGGCAACAGCTAGTTAAATATAAACATAAATAATTATATGAAATTTAAAGAGAAAATCGTAAATAATAAAAGCGGTAATTTTGACATATGTCTTCATATATATTAAAGTAAACATGTCTTACAAAGTCAAGTCAAGTCTGAGGTTATTCACAATACGATTTAAGGCTGAAATATCTGATTCAATTATTACAGACTGAATTACCTGTAGTCATTATATCTCGTGTGCTTTCCTGAATTCAAATGGGCTTGCAACATTGAACGCGATTTGAAGCTTCTGAAGAAAGAAAAATATTTTTTTTAAATATTTTACACAGTATTAAACTTATATACAATAATAAAATAATATTAAAAAAATACATTTAATATGTTCCTGTAATAATCAATGACATTGGCAACATTGAAGCGTTTGTTTAAAAAAAAACAGTGTTGTCAGTAAAAAAATTGTACCATTTTTATATTTAAGAGCAAAATAAAACCACTTTTATTTTAAATAAATAAACAGTATTGGCAACACTGTAACTACATGCTTTTTAAATGTTACCAATACAACACCTCTAATTACCCACATTTAGGGGTAAAATTACATAAATCAGACAATTATCAACAATGTTACCAACATTGATTTTTGACAATACACTGTTAGAAGCGGGGGGCTAGGGAAGGAGAGTGGGGAGCGGGAGAGGAAATTGGCGCGAACTTACTTATCACACTCGACACAATAAAACTCTTTATTATTAGTATGGGATATCGTATGTGCCTTGAGTCTCCCTTTCGTGGGGAATCCCTTGCCGCAGCTGAGACAGATATGATCCTTCTCGGGTAACGGGGCACTGGTTTTGTCTGGATGTTTACTGGAACAAAGAGATTAACATACCAAACGAAATAGAAAGGAAACTAAACTGTGATCTAAAATTATACACACAACGCGTCACAAGAAGCGTTCAAGTATTAACGTAACATTGTTTTTTTAACTAAAAAAATTAGGTTGTTAAAATCTGCTAATTATACCACTATTTAGATATAAAACACTGTAATAAACTAATTTTTCACACAATTTACACAACCTTTAAAAGAAAATTCATAAACTTGCCACTTAATAAATTGTATTCAATAACCAATATACTATGAAATCGTGATATTTTTTGTTGTTTTGTTCATGATTTGGAATTTTAAAGTCTTAGAAGTGGTAATGATGTTCATTTGGTATAAAGTCACTTGTATTAGAAATTAATGCAGTCCAAAGTTCAACCCTAGCCAAAAAATGTACCTAACCTAACATTATATTGCACAGACTATGTACTATTGACGAATTTTTCCATGACTACTTCTCGTCATGGGTCTTTATGACTATGCACAAGAACCTGAAGGGTTAATGCAAAACCATGGGCTCAGGGTGGTCCTAGCTAACTATTAGTAGAAGATCCGAACCTAACTCGACCTTCAGCGGGCTGATAATAGAATGAAACATATTTTATAATCAATTAAGTATATTAGAAAATTTATTAAAAATGGGTTTGCTAAAAAAATCCTGGACAGACTATTTTTAATTATTTTTTTAAAAAATAAACCCCTAGTAGGATCGATTTTTTTGCAGACAACCCTATATCAACGTGTTCGCAATAAAACAGCGCTTATGGTGATATAAATTTTTTTCTATCATCCAATCAAGTGTAAGTAACTGGCATCGGCATACCTGTTTATACCTGACAACCCAATAATTCGCCCAGATAAATAATAGACAACCCAATGGCTGCACATTCTATACGTTTCACACTTTAAGTCAGGACAAAATTTTCTTATTATCTTGATTTTAAAATAATTAAAAATAGTCTGTCCAGGATTTTTTTAGCAAACCCATTTTTAATAAATTTTCTAATATACTTAATTGATTATAAAATATGTTTCATTCTATTATCAGCCCGGTGAAGGTCGATTTAGGTTCGGATCTTAGACTATATAGCTCACTAGGAAACTATACCCGCGGTCTGACTGTCGAGTATAAACTTTCTTACAGATTTTAAGTATTGTAGTTAGTAACTTAGATAATTGTTTTTTAGGCTTGATTAGGTACCTTACAGGTCAGAGCCAGGGTGGGGCAAGCGCCAGAAACAAAGATTTTTAATTTCACTTAATAACCACTATGTCAATAGGGCCCGACATAAAATACTAAATTAAAAATAAAACACTCACCTCAATATATGTGTTCTAATACACTTCCAATCAGACAATTCCTTATCACAGTATTCACACTTTATGCGTTTAAAACCTGTGTGCTTATACCAATTGTGCTTGCGAAGAGCTTTACTATTTCTGAAAATTACAATCAACATTTAGTTTTAACCACGATTCACTGAGTTCTACACTTCAAACTTCACTTAGCCATACGAAAATAGACCAATCACACGCTCGAATCATTCTTAGTGTAATATCTGACCAATGATAATAATCCTTTGCAACTGTCTACTGTCACCTAGCTGTCATTACGTTCTGTTACAAGCGTTTATAAGAAATCGTTTCAATCGTTACTTATTAATAAATAAATAAAACAGAAAGTAAAAAATGCAAATTAATATTTAAACTGGATATTTTTTATATAAGTATATGCGACATATTACTATTTAATTTTGATTACTGTCTAATGGTTACCATGTTTATTAGTAAATAACTAACTGATCATTACTTAACACTAGAAGTGTCGGACTGCATACTATACGTTTAAAGATCGCAGCCGTCAATTTTGTTTACTATTAGAATATCGCTGCCGTCACATTGACGTAAAGGAATCTCATATGCCACAAATATAATAATGATTTTTTACATGGATTTAAGCTGACAATAACAAATTAGGAAAAGCAGTAAAATACGAAAAGAAACAAAAACATAGTTTGTAAAATATTTAAGAATGAAATCGCCGTGCCGTCAAATTGACGGCGTTGGTCTTTCTAGTGTTAAATGCATTTCATTTCATTTCATACAGTAATAAAATTATTTACTAATAAAAAATAAATCTTTAAACATGCCAACAATTAGACCAATGATTCCCTGGAATCACTTGAAATGGCCCACGAAGGCATCTTAAATTTTTATTTATATAACCCTGCGCGCGTTGCTACGCCACCAACTAAAATAAATTTGAAGGAAATACATTACACAAATATTTTATTTTAATTAATAATATCGTCTGTTCAATGTGAGCTGTCATGAACTGTCACGGCAATATATGAAATTCATTGGAATGACAGTGGCGCCATCTGTCGAAAATTGGTTGTACCAACTGAGAAACCTTCGTGGGCTCATGCACAACAACTTTGCTAAAGATCATCACATGATCAAATGCATAGTTTACGATTCTATAAAGGACATACAGACAAACATTCATTTTTTATATATATATAGACTATAGTACTATACTTAAAATTTACAATTTCTTCTGCAATGGTGTAACACTTTCGTTAAAAAAATATACAATTTCCAACAGTTGGTGGTCCATGACAAGACAGAAATTTTATCAAATGGTCAAGAACCACTGCATTAGACTGTAATCCGGCTAAAACCTCTTAAACCTAGTTCCCACTTGATGCATATGTACTCACTTGAGCCATTTATTGCATTCCGAACAATAACAATCATTCTTCAGGTCCGTATGAGTCGAGTTGTAGTGTTGTACTATGACTTCACGTGTCATCCTCATTATCGGACATGAAGTGCATTTGTACCATCTGAAAGAAAGACACAACACTAGTACCGTTAGTAGTTTAAGAGCAACCGTGGCCTAGTGGTTGAATGTGTGGACTCGCGGTCGACAAAACCCGTGTTCCAATCTATCAAAAATTAATAATACCAATGTAACTTTGTTATATGTACTTTGGTCACTCAATGCCTATAGTATAATAATATAGGCACACAAAGAGTGGTAGGCTGACTGATGATGGCATTAGCCCAGTATGCCGTCCTGGGGTAGTACCACCGCTTTCAGGCGGAACACCCGTGAAGTCGTGTTTCGGGATCAGCTTGGAAGTAGCCGGGATAACGAGAAGAGTATGCCCTGTTGATTTGGACAGAGCATATTCGTCTCCTGAAGCCGGTATAGTGGAGTCGACTGTTGCGCGCAGACATCTGTCTGTGCTCATGGACCGCACTCTAGCTTGAACATCCATCTGACATTAAGCTCGAGTATGGTCCTTGAACAGAGACAACAGCTATAAAAGCTGAATTTCTGCTTTATCATTATTTTCATTTGTTCGATAGCCTTAAACCTTCTAATGTCAAACTACAGTGTTATCTCACTAAAGCCTGCAAAAGCCTTACCGAAAATGTTTCTTCTTATGAGCGTCATACTTTTCAGCAGTCTTCTGTCTCTGATTGCATATTTCGCATTTATAATCACCAGCTTCCTGAAATTGCCAAATAATTAATCTAACACCTTGACTCTATATCATATTGCCTATGGCGGTAGTTCCCAAATTGTGGGTAGTGAGTGATTTTTAAAGCTACCCTAAAATATATTACGTGTGTGTTAATAGAACACTCCTTCATTCTTATTGGAAACGATTTTCAAACAAAATAGACCAATCACACTCTTTAAAATTGTCGACATCATTTTCGACCAATGATAATAATCCATTGCAACTGTCTACTGTCACCTAGCTGTCATTACGTTCTGTTACACGCATTTATAAGAAATCGTTTCAATCGTTACTTATTAAAATACAAATAACAGAAAGAAAAAAATACAAATTAATATTTAAACTGGATATTTAATATATAAGTACTGTTATATATGTAACTTATGATTAGAGGGTAGTTATTGATATAAATCTTTTATATGAATTGTATAATAGTAGGTGGCTACCTCATTGTCTATCAGTCGTTAACAAGCTCGATAAATGATCACACTCAAGAAGGACTTTTATTTCCATAACTACGACATACACATCAAAGTATATGCAACATATTATTAATTTATTACTTAGTAATAAAGAAAAAATAATACAGAGTAAGCGAGTAAGGAGATGGCGACCTTATAGCTAACAAGCGATCTCTTCCAGGCAACCAAACCAAAACGTATTACTACTTTATTTTGATTAGTTTGAAAATCATAAAAAGCAAACTAATTTAACAATCATATTACACGTTAGATGAATATCTTACTGATAAAAAAGCTTGGACATAATCTATGTCATTTCATGTTTACCCTTAGGTATACAATAGGATGACAATGCCCCTATACAGCAGCTATTCTTCTACATCATAATAAATTTATTATATATTATTATGACATTAGTATGTGAGTGGACAATGCTAGTATACAGCAGCTAAATCAAATTAATAATTATTAAATTAATAAATTTATTTCATCTATATATATAAAACTCAAAGGTGACTGACTGACTGACTGACATAGTGATCTATCAACGCACAGCCCAAACCACTGGACGGATCGGGCTGAAATTTGGCATGCAGGTAGATGTTATGACGTAGGCATCCGCTAAGAAAGGATTTCGATCAATTCCACCCCTAAGGGGATAAAATAAGGGATGAAAGTTTGTATGAAACTTTGTCAATTTTAAACCGATCGGGCTGAGATTTTGCATGCATAAAGCTACTATGACGTAGGCAACCCCTAAGAAAGGATTTTGAAAAATTCCACCCCTAAAGGGATAAAATAGGGGATGAAAATTTGTATAAATCTTATTAGATTTTCGATTGATTGAACTGAAATTAAAAATTGACAGATATGTGGTTAATAACTGGAGCAAGTTTTCAATTATGACCCACGACAGGAATGGTGATAACTACTTAACACACGTTAAACAAAAGTAAAGCCACACAAACTAAACCTAATTAATAATAATACTTCTTAACGCGAGCGAAGCCGCTGGCAAAAGCTAGTTTATCTATATATATAAAACTCAAAGGTGACTGACTGACTGACTGACATAGTGATCTATCAACGCACAGCCCAAACCACTGGACGGATCGGGCTGAAATTTGGCATACAGGTAGATGTTATGACGTAGGCATCCGCTAAGAAAGGATTTTGATCAATTCTACCCCCAAGGGGATAAAATAGGGGATGAAAGTTTGTATAAATCTTATTAGATTTTCGACTGATTGAACTGAAAGTTAAGATTGGGGCTACTATGATAAAGACGTTTTTACACACGCTAAACAAAAATAAAGCCGCAAAAACTATACCTAATTAATAATAATACTTCTTAACGGGAGCGAAGCCGCGGGCAACAGCTAGTATTTATATATGTATTGACGAGCGCTCTATTGGAGCAAAATTACTAAAAGTAAATTAAAAAAAAAATACACTCGAGTAACGATAACCACATTAAACTACACTCGAGTGTTATTTCCGAATGTGACTCTAAATGAATAAACATAGCTCACCGTACTGTGATTCTCCATATGCTTATTATAGGTCTCCTCATGAGCATAAAACTTGACACAATCGTAGCATTTATATTTGCCTTCTAAAAAATTCTTATCCGCCAACATTATTTCTCTCATATTCATTAATTCTTTATTATTCAAATATATTATTTCTACTTTATCTGAAATTATGAATTACCACTATTTACATACCAAACAGAAATGAAGCTTTTTATAAAACCTACCTAAAATTACATTAGAACTACATATTATAAAAAGGACTACTATTATACAAACTAAATGAAATTTTAATTATAGGATAGGACGGCATGCTCGAGGTGATAAAGGGATAGATACTACACTTCTAATAAAACATAAAAATAAAAAAACAAGAACCAAATAGATGTAAGGAAGAGGGGAGAGAGAAAAAGAATCACAAACATAAAAATCAAGATACTGGTTGAAGATAGAATTGAGATGTTTCCTGTATTTTGGCTGTATCTATATATATAAAAATCAATGGCAATTTTCGTTGTAATTTTATAACTCAAGAACGGGCTCACCTATCCTAACCAAATGTTTAGACTTTGTTCGGACTATTTAGTAGATGGTTTATGTGAAGTTTGCACAAAATTGGTAGAGCGGTTCTTCATTTATCACATTTTTTGTAATAAATTAATTCAATAAATGACGGATTGTGCTGTCAAATTGAAACTATTTTCAGTGTTGACAGTAATTGAAACTTTTTATGTCATTCATGCTGTTTGATGCATGAATTTGATGTTCCATTTAATTTTTTTTAATACTTCACTTTATACGTAGCGAAGCACGTACCGGACCGCTAATATATATATATATATATATTGTTGAAGTGAACAAGCCGCTATTACAGTTGCTGTGTATTGTATTATTAAGTATAATTGTATTATGACAAGTCCACTACAATAGATAAAGATATGAAACATCAGGCGTGATCATTATAACAAAAACATCACTTACCATTTCGCCCATCCGTTCCTGCCTCATCTTTTAAGTCCATAGTTAACTTAGGCGTATATAGCATATCTGAATCGTCTTGAGAATCTGAAAAAACAACAATTGAATATCGTAATAAACATATTTTTTATGACCCATATTGCATCATGAAGAAATATGAAATAAAAATAGTTTATTAGCATAGGCACTAAAGGCGTCCACTTGCTCATCATTAGACTCTACCGTGACTTTGGAAAGACTATGACGAGAAGAATACCACAAGAAACAAGACCCATATCAAATTTTTAAAAAAACAAATCAAATTCGAATAAGCTTCTTAGGCTTTTGCGCTTAATCAGAATCTACTGTGATTTCTGAAAGGTGTATGACGAGAAGAAATCACAAGAAACTAGTCAATATAATGTTAGTGAAGTACATTTTTAATTTAAATGTAAATAAAGCTAGTACCTAAGTATATAAGCACACCAACATACACACAATCATCTCAGTCACACTAGGTTGTTTTAAAAATATTAAAGTAAAAAATAAGAAACAAAAAACAAACTTCACATGCCGTCATATCAATAATTTGTTAAGAGTTACATTATGTTTAGCAATTAGCATTACTTTAAGGCATTTATATATACTTTTTCTTCTAGTTCTTTTTTTGTTTATACCAGTGTTTCCCAACCTTTTTTGTGCACCTGTAGTCTTTCTAAAATTCTTATGCAGCCCTTATGTAATCAAACACCCAGTTGACATATTCAGTCAAGCTAAATTATACCTAATAATTATTTACCACAATTATTTAAGAATTTGCTTTTTTTGTTAAATTTAACACCGAAATCTAGCATTGCATTTAAATGGCCCGGAGCGAAAGGGTTAAACTCGTGTCGAGTCCATTTTCGAATTGCCCCCCTTTCGGGCGTGGGCTCCACTTTGGGAAACACTGGTTTAGACTGTAATAGACTAAGTTTAAGTCATGATGCAAGCGGATTATACACTCACCAGAGTAAATTATATCATCTCTGTGTAAAACATCTTCTATTTCAATTTTAATATTGCCTTCCCTTTCTTTCAAATCAATCTCATTTTTAATCTCCTCCTCAAACTCTAACTTGATCTTTGGAGTGTGCTGAGGAAGAGAAAGATGAACAATTATAGTTGTAAATCGGTGACTGGTGGTGGTGTTAACCTGGTAGTACCTAGGGCTTCCAATACAGCAGCCTGTATTCAATCTATTTACGGGACTAGGAATTTTCAATCCCGTGGGATCTCGGTATTTGCGGGATCCCGCATATAGAAAATATTAATATACCTATATATAAGGCAAATTAAACAATAGAATTAACACTAGAACTACGAGCCGGTCAATATGATCTATTTCTACCAACCGGCCAAAATGACCGGATGAGTTGTGCGTGCAAAGTATTAAATATAATTCAATAAATTGATTGTAGAATTGTAAATATTGAATCGTTTACAAAAAATAATGAGTAGGGTTGTATATAAAAGTTTTGTGAAGAATTTTTGAAACCGGTCATATTGACCGGATAGTAGTTTTAGCGTTAACATAACTCCCTATTTATTTTTACTATTCGCATAAGATCAATCAATCAAATTACACTATTTATTTATCACATGATACACAAACAATACCGAAAAAAAACAAAAGTCTATCAACTACAAAATATAATATATACTAAATTTAAAAAAAACTGAATGTTGACAGAAAAGTTGCGCCCTCTTTTAACTAGTTAAAATAGTTTCACTGTAATTTTAACAATATTTTAGTATGTATAGCTTATAATTATAACTTACCATAGCTGAGACGGTTATTTTTGCTTTTTTTATGCTTCGAATAAAAACGTCCGCGTCTTGAGCTAAGGGTACGCACTTCGAACACAGCTGCAACTGGTCCATCTGTAAAATTATTCGAATGACAAAACTACACTCATGTTTGTAAATAGTTTTTAAGGTCAATACATTACAAACTTTATACGTTTTATTAAATGCCTACGCGGTTTTCGTACAAAAATAAATTGTTTATTTACCTTAATAACATTTTTGAGTTCGTCGCTTTGTATGTCGTAGTTTGTTAATATCATATCCTGTCTTTGTGAGAGGCAACATTCGCATATTCGTGGTTTTAATGAGATATAAACTTCGTCCTCCATTTTTCAAATGTATTTTACAACTACGACTAGCGTATTTATAATAAACGCGCGTATAACTAAGTACCATAACACACCTCCCAGCAGAAACTAATTTTGACAGTTGTTTTTTTAAAAACCTCAACTCGTAACTTTGTTTTTAGTCGCACTAATTTTATTTGCAAAATATCCATGTTTTTCATATAATTTCTATTTTAAATTACTTCTCAGTGGGTATGTATAGCAACAAATGATAAGTTAGCTTTTTCTAATTTGTTATATACAATACGAACGAAACTCTTAGCTTTCTTAAAAAAATGAGGGTAGATATTGGTAATGGTCTTATTTGTCCTAATTGGAAAGCATTTCCAATAAGAATGAAGGATTGTTCAATTAACACATACATAATACATGTTATCATAAATAATTAAAAACACCATTATAAATAATAATTACACTGTTTATTTAAATTACATAAATTACATTAAATATATTATATCACAATAAAATACACTGCCTTTAGGGGCTGCAACAACCTTAACGGGTTATTATTTATGACTAAAAAAAGGTCCTTAAATTTAAAAGTTGAACATATTTTTAGGACCACACTATCTTTAATTAATTTATTTGAACTTTACGTTACAATTTTCCAAACACAATCTTGTAAATTTAAATAATTTTATTTTGAACTAGTTTTTTTTTTCATATATAGAGAAGCATTGACATCTTGGAGGACACATTTTTATATAATTTGTAATATATTTTAAAAACTATTTACTAGAGATGTTCCGACTAGTCGGCCACTAGTCGGTAAAGCCGACTATCCGGCCACTATCGTAGTCGGCGACTAATCGGTAAAAAGCGCCGACTATCCGGCTTCTTACTTTGTGTCTATTTCTCAATAAAATGTATGTGTTACTTCCTTGTAAAGAAGATATATTGATTATCAAACAAAATTAGTATCTTAATTAAAAAACGAATCAACATAATATTTAATGACATATATTGCAATACTGCGTGATGATATTTGGACCTATCGTCAAACTAGTGAGCTGTAGAACTCAAAAAACTTTTTTTTAATATTTATATTTGTCCACATGTCAGTAGTGGCTGAAATTGCAGCGAATTAGCTGTAAACAAAGCGTCACGGGAATCCCCTAAACCATAGTCGGCTTGGCCGATTAGTCGGCCGACTAGTCGGCTTATTTACAACCGACTAATTGGCTAGTTGGCTAGTCGGCCAAAGTCATAATCGGCACATCTCTACTATTTACATTTAGTAAAGTACCAAATGTCATAGAATACTACATTTTCGCTTTATCCTGTCTTCAACATATTCTGGCTGAAAAAAAAGAATACACAGTATTATAAGAAAAAACCAGGACTTCTTTAACCCATTTGCACCATAAAAGGAAATCTGAAAAATGGTCCATATCACCAAAATTTGTTTTTTTTTTATATTTAAGTATAAAGTATAAGTATAGTAAATAAACACAAAATTATCACTTAAATCTCAAGCAACACTCTTCCTAACTGATAGTAGTAAAAAATAAAATTAAAATCACACATTTGCGTCCTTCAATTAGATTTAAAGAAAAATTTTATGTATTATAAATTTATTCTAGCAAGTTCTTTTAAATTATTATATCATTAAAAGCTGAATACAAGTCGCTATGCAGTGGCGGCCTTACCCATTTCGAGGCCCCGGGTGGCAGGTCTTTGTGAGGCCCTTTGTCCTTCGTGAAAAGTATATGTGCGTGAAAGTAGATCTGGTTGTTTGGTTTAGGTATTTGTCATATTTGACGAGGAATGCTACAGTTATACAATTAAATAAAATTTGAGTTTTTACATGTTTATCAATATCACATAATATATATTCTATATATCTATATTTTTTAAATTTACTTGGGTTGTTGCGCGAGGCCGTTGCAAGAGCGAGGCACCGGGCGATTGCCCCGTTCGCCACCCCCTAAGGCCGCCACTGTCGCTATGAATAGACCTTTTATTTATTTTTTATTTATTTACTTTTAGTAATTGGGCTCCAATAGAGCGCTTTTACTCGTCAATACAAATATAAATGAAACAAATTTATTAATTTGATTTAGCTGCTGTATACTAGCATTGTCCATTTACATACTAATGTCATAATAATATATTATAAATCTACTATGATGTAGAAGAATAGCTGCTGTATAGGGGCATTGTCATCCTATTATATACCTACGGGTAATCACATTGGTGTTCAATGGGCCTTCCATATCCTGCAGTGGACATCCTACGGCTGATATGATATTACCAATGCAGCTTTTTTGTAGTAATTATTCTTGTATCAGCTCTTGACAAGTTTCTCATGGTCTTTCCGAAGTCTAACAAAGAGCATGCCTATAGTGTCTATGCTAATAAATTTGTTTTTTTAAATAAAAAATATATACAGTTACTCACGCTAACAAACCAGTATCCTCGGAATTTAGCTTTGCCCACAAAGTTCATTTGTGATTTTGGTGCAATGCTGTGCAGGTGCAAGTGACGGACACTTATGAATGGTGGCCAGTGATACCCGAACGCTGCATCCTCAGTAGATAGACCGTTCTGAATGACAATTTCTTTCGCTTTTATCAACATTTTCTGTACTGGAATTAGTTTTTACATTACTATGAAATCGTAAGTGATTTTTTTTGTTGTTGTTTTGTTCTTTATTCGGAATTTTAAAAGTTTTAGCAATAAATTTTTAAGTTTTAGAAGTGGTAATGATGTTTATTTGTATTAGAAATTAGCGCAGTTCAAAATTCATGAGACACCATGCTAAACTCTAGCCGTCACCTCAACTATGGTAGCTTGAGAAGATAAAAATACACCGTTCTAATTCGAATATATTTATATTTATTTATGAAATCCATCTAAGTTATACTTGAAAGTGGAGTAATACATACTTACCAAGTTGTGTGTGACTAGAATTTAAACATGTAGCATCGTCGATGTGAATTTTCGGTATAGTTTGCAAGTGAAATGTACTGGCAGGATTTATGTCACGAAAGCATAAAATTTCATCGTCTTCATACAATATATCTGCTGGTGCTTCCCTTCTTATTATTTTACAAAATATACACCATGGTCTATTGGTTGGTGTGGAGGACATTGTTCTAAATACACTAGCATTTTGGAAGAATTTTGAGAAAATTTGTGTTTTCCTTGGAAAATTGTTGCGAATTAGTGTAATGACAAGAATTTTTGTATGAAAATTTAAGTGCTATTTGGCAAAAACGCAACGCGGTTTGACATTAACGTTTTAGGTTTTGTTCAGAAATTGTGTGGTTTATTCAAAAAATATGTTAATAAAGTTTTTCAATATAAGCTTAGTAGTTTAGATATTTATAATATATACCATTCTCAATTTATTTTTATAATTTCTTGAGAAGCTATAAAATAACCTGTGTTAAATGTAAAGCGTTAATACTTTACATATAATATTGAAATTTTTGCACGCGCATGCTCATCAGTGGGCTTATCACGAATTTTAGTCTGGCTTTCGAACCGAGTTCTCTTCAAGCGATTTGTATGGAAATTTGAGCAGCGCCACCGCGTGCGGATTTGGAACTACAATATTTCAGATACTTTTTGTTAATTTTCGAACGTCTCGATCTTTCGTTCATTTGATAGATTGCTGGTGCTCGTTGGTCGTTAGTAAAAATTCATGATCCCGATTGCTAACGGATCCGTTTTACTTATGACAGCTCGATTCGAAAGCCAGACTAAATTCGTGATAAGCCCACAGGACTAATGATTAAGGAGGCACATTTAGCTTAATATGCACAAACTTTCAACTATATTATAATGTATAATCCAAATTAAGCTCAAATAAACCAAATCACTTATAAAGGAAAACGGAGGGAAACGCCCCATTATTCCTTCACAATAAAGTTATCAAACGGAAGGGGCGACACTATTATCAAATTAACGCGAACCCCTGTTAATATTTCAAATGAGAAAGTCATGTCACAACACCATAATTGTTAGATAATAATCTTATATAATTACTATGAGTTGTGGCGGATTATCATTCTAGAATTATAATACTGGATGATTTTCTCAGCATTTGTGGGGTTTTTTTTGACATGAGAGTTTGTATGTGTATTAAAAATTACAATTTCTTGTTGGAGTAATTCTCGAATACCTACTCGACAATTGCAGAATCGTTTTCATTAGACATTTGAGGGCATCAATAAAAGAAAAAATTACAGAGTAACCTTAATGTAACGACCCTCAATATAACTAATTTTTCGAAACTAGAAATGCCCGTAAGAGCTAATGCAAAATATACCTTTATATTACGAATACATTTGTTAAAAACTTTTTTATAACGATTCTCAATCAAAATGTAAAAAGAAAGTATTATTAACCTCTATTTAACGAAATCGTTCGCTATAACAGGGAAAGCAGATTAGTACCTACGTAAAGTTAAGATCAATATTTTTTTTAAACCTTGTTAAAATGAATCGTAGACCAACTTAACCTCTGTATAACGAACCTCATTGTAACAAATTACTTGATATAACGAATTATTTTCTGATTCCCTTCAGTATCGTTATATCAAGGTTGCACTGGTTACTGGATTATTATATGAATGGAAAGAAACGAAATCCTTGCCAAAGGCATTATACTAGGATGTACGCCCATGACTTTTGGCAGGCATTTTGTTTTATAGTAGCCTGTCATACGCCCACACTCCGCCTGATGTTTTCATGTACAGGCTATTATGATTGACGAGTTTCTTGTGGTCTTCTTCTCGTCTCCGCCTTTCCGAAGCCATTGTAGAGTCTGACGATGAGCAAGCGCACGCCTTTAGTGCCTATGCTAATAAACTAATTTCATTTCATTTCGATGTTAAACTAAAAAGGTCCAAGAAAAAGTCCAATATAAAAAAATTATGGGTCATGTAAAAATATCTTAAAATCGAAAACTAAATCTAAATTTAAACACCTATAATTCCCAAATGAACAATTATAGATTTTAGAACACATAAATAACAATAAGAATAAAAGAACAACAATAATCCACCCCCTGACCTGCGACAAGATAATCTCTAAAATCAGAGACACGTGCGTTTAGAAAAAAAAACATTTAAAAGCGACACGCTTCCAATTACCGAGTAAATTATCACTTCTTCTTTACCGCCTTTTTTATTTCATTAATAATAATCCCTACTAATATTATAAATGTGAATGTGAGTTTGTTTGTTACGTTCTCACGCAACAACTACTTAACCGATCATCATGAAACTTTGTACACATATTTTTGGAGGTACTAGAAGTAACATAGGATACTTTTTATTTTAAAAAATATATTATTTTTTACTATAGTTTCCAACTGACTATAGTTTCAGCTGTTTGGAATCATATTGATTCATTTCTATTGAAATGATCTCTAATACTTATTTAATTACTTAAATGCGAGCGAAGCCGCGGGTAAAAGCTAGTAATAAATATATAGAAATAAAATGATTTACGTATTTTATATTTGATAGACAAATTCCATTTACGTTTTGCCTTTAGGTCATGCGTACGGACACTTATTTGATTAGGTAATTTTAATGAATTCGTTTTCATACTAAACTAATACAAAAAATAACTTAAATAGTGGTCTTGTCTTAAAAGTGATACTCTATATTTGATGAATAGCATTCCTTTATGAAAGAAACCGCCCTTTTTTCCGCCTAATTAACACCAAGTTTAGTGTTAAATTTCTAACATGGGTTTTTTATGTTTTTAAATTTAAACATGTTGTTGCATTTTAATATATTTCAACTGTCAAATTAAGTAATATTTACATTTAATTGAATTATATCGTCGCGATTTTATAGGAAAGCGATTTAAATTTGTCATTATGCATAGTTTGTTTGTGTATTGAGTATCTCATATTGAGAAAATGTTTTTAAAAGATGAATAATTATATTTTGAAGTCATAAAGTCATGTTATACTTTTATCTATACTAATATTATAAAGAGGAAATTGTAATGAGTAAAAACCTTCTCTTTTGTTTGATTATTCACGTTTATTAATTAAATAGCTAGGACCTATGAACACTGTCTTTCTAATCTTTTCCAACAATGGCGGTGTCGTCCACACCGTCTGACATCTCGCATAATCTCTACGTCCAGACTATCTCTAACAGAAATATTCGTATTTTTGTAGGTTTGTAACGAATTGGCTCAAAAACTACTGGACTGATTTCGAAAATTCTTTCACCATTTAAATGCTTACATTGTCACTGAATAATTACAGGAAAAAATAAGGATCCTTACTAAAACTACAATAATATAACCCAAGGTTGCCAAAAATTGCCATAAAAGGCAGGCGTCGTTGAAATATGAAACATTAGACTTCATAGTACTTTATATCTCCATTACCTACTACGCAGACGAAATCTAACAGCTCGATAAGAAATTATAAAATTTGAACACACACAGGGTTTACCTGCTGTCAAAAATAACGAACCTATCGGTGATACAATGAACTAAAAATGTAAAGTTATCATTTTGAAACAACAAAACGTTTTTGAAGTACCTACATAATAATGTAAAAAAAGTACCTGTATTTTAAACATAATTTCCGGTTATCTGAACATGGAGGGCCATGTGGTGATCTGGCAAATAAACCGAGTTTATCTGGCGCATGCGGCTGAAGTAACCAGGCCCTTAGTAACGTAACAGGACTAATTTCGTTTTATATATGCAGGTACTAGCTTTATTTACATTTATTTATTTAGACATACATAAACAAACAGTTAATAAACCAACACATGAGAGTAACAACTACACTAGACAGAGAAATAAAGCTAAGTTTGGTAGCCTAATAGTTGTAATAAACATCTGAAGAAAACTATATACATTATGATTAAATACGCTGCTCGAACATAGAATGTTATATTATAGAGTATTACCTATTTTAAAGATTATATTGTATATGCTATGATTGGCGAGTTTATTGTGATTTCTTCTCATCATATGCCTTTCCGAAATCGCGTAGATTCTGACTAATAATAATAATAAATACTTTATTGCTTTAAAAACTAATGCTGATACAGATTAACTCATGGGAAGCAGATTTAGAGCAATCGGCGATCTTATCACTAAAAATAATTTCTTCCAGATAACCAATTGTCATAGGAGAAGCAGTAATAGTATTGGGCAATGCAATTTAGATAAATAAAATACATAAATATAAGTAAACTAAATACATAATGAACATACACATATATACAAATATTATTCAGAAGGAGATAGGTATAGTGATTTAAGTTTAAAGATAGAGAGAGATGGCGCAGATTTTAATGTCTAGAGTTTCAAGGGTCAATGCGATTTAAGATATTTGATTTGTATGCAATAATATGTATTTGAATGTGTTCAAAATAATTTTATTAAATAAAGTCAAGTAACTAACTACCTGGAGTCCCTTAGACTCCAAAATAACGTTAATACCTTGACGAAAGGTGGAGCGATACTTCAGGCAGAGGGGGGAGGTACAAGGAAGCCTGAAGGCTAAAGACGCAAATACGATAACCAAACCTAACTTCGCTGGAGTCTCAGAGACCAGGTAAGTAGTTAAGGGTTAAGCTAGATTGTAATAGATTTATTTAGGTGTAAAAAACAATTTTTAAAAAAATTTTTTTCTCGCGCATATCTTCAATCATGGTCACCCTAACCTAATCAAATAATCTGAATTCAGTTTATTTTTAGGATAATTGATTAAAGTGTAAGTTTATAGTGACTGAAATAATAAATTTTACTTTCAATTGAACTAATTTATAGATTTATTTTGTTCTTTCTTTTATTAAAAGATGTCTGAGTAAGACAATTCTAAAAATCTAATTCACACAAATATCTCATAGCAATATTAACACTAGATTTACCACGTATTTAACTACTAATTTCTACCAAAAACAAGA
The DNA here is from genome assembly GCA_028551675.1 of Tineola bisselliella. NCBI lineage: Eukaryota > Metazoa > Arthropoda > Insecta > Lepidoptera > Tineidae > Tineola > Tineola bisselliella. The sequence continues at coordinate 22,284 of JAPWLS010001759.1, forward strand.
AAAACTAATGTATATAAAATAATATAAGTTCATAACACTAATTCTTCTGTTATTAGAAGATTAGAAAATAAAGAAAATGTATCACGCAGTAGGAATTTTAATTTGATTTTGCAAGACCAGTCATTATGACTGGTCTGGTAAATCTAGTGTTAATTGGAATTCCGAATTAGTATTGCATAAAGTATCTTCAGAACTGTCAAAGTGACGTTTCACGCATACAATATCCGTCATTTTTTCCGTTATTTAGATACTTTATGCCAGCAAAATTTACGTGTATTCTTTAATTATTTATGTATGTAGTATGACTACACTTTGATTTTAACCAAAAACCCTAGAGAATCTAACTAATTATTTAGTTCTAAATGTTGACAATAGATGGCGTTAGCAGTATTTTAAAACGCGCTATCGTTGTGTTTTCACTGAGTTACATATACCCGATGATGAGTGGCCGCCGTATCTAATATTCTAGCAGATTATATTTGACGATTTTGGCTGTCCTTTTCTTGGCATATTTTGGATTGCATTTGTGCAGTATAATACTATTTGAATTTTTGAGGTTAGGTGTCATTTTTATAGTTAGATGCCACTTTGTTACAGAAGTGTGATAGGCATTGTCTGTTGACTGAAATATGAAACATCTTCATTATTACGCAGACGTAGTTGCGGGCAACAGCTAGTCTTCTATATATATAAAACTCAAAGGTGACTGACTTAGTGATCTATCAACGCACAGCCCAAACCACTGGACGGATCGGGCTGAAATTTGGCATGCAGGTAGATGTCATGATGTAGGCATCCGCTAAGAAAGGATTTTGATCAATTCTACCCCCAAGGGGATAAAATAGGGGATGAAAGTTTGTATAAATCTTATTAGATTTTCGACTGATTGAACTGAAATTAAAGATTGGAGCTACTATGATTCTTAACGCGAGCGAAGCCGCTGGCAAAAGCTAGTACGTAATATAAAAGATGTTGGTTTTAACCTTTAACTACTGAGGTGGGGGACATTTGTTAATTTTTTAAAATAATTTTATATATTCTTGCTGATTTATGATCTCATGTGATTTAAAAAAAAATGTTTTCTAAACTTTGAAATGATAATTAATTATATACAAATAAATTATTTTATTCAAATACATCCACTGAAGCTAAATATTAAACACTAAACCCTAAAGATTTTTAAATACAAGCACATATATATATACGGGTCTCTGAGGCCTCCACGTCAGTGTTTATGTGAAATTAAATCCACCTCAGTAGTTAAAGGTTAAGAAAATATTAAAAGGAGCAGGAGCAAATTAAATAACAATACAAAATAATAATAATAATAATAATTTATTTAAATAATAACTAGGTTTATTTATTTGGCACAATTCTTTGGTTTCTTATTTAAATACAATTAATGTGACGTGTATTGGAGATTTTTTTATAGTACATAGAGACGTTTATATACGACTGGCCAACAAATGTACGATTTAAAGTGACTAGCTATGGAAAGCAGACTCTGTGGGCTTATCACGAATTTTAGTCTGGCTTTCGAACCGAGTTCGCTTCAAGCGATTTGTATGGAAATTTGAGCAGCGCCACCGCGTGCGGATTTGGAACTACATACAATATTTTAGATACTTTTTGTTAATTTTCGAACGTCTCGATCTTTCGTTCATTTGATAGATTGCTGGTACTCGTTAGTCGTTAGTAAAAATTCATGATCCCGATTGCTAACGGATCCGTTTTACTTGTGACAGCTCGATTCGAAAGCCAGACTAAATTCGTGATAAGCCCACTGAACTTTGGTACATGAATGGAAACTCATTAGAATCAAATAATATTAAAGAGAAATGTGATTGGAATACAAACTCCGATGAGATTTTAGTAGCTTTGATTTTGTATAGAAAAAACATCGACATGTTGCGAAGTGGTAAGTCATGGAGTTGTATGTGGCGCAGGTGTAACTATATTTTATTGTTTAAGATTGTTCAAAATCAACAAAGTGTTGCGGAGTTGTAACATTGTAACTTAGGGGTACGTCGCAGAGTTGTAACTATAGTGTTTATTGTTTAAGTTTGCAAATTTTGTTCATTCTTCAATTCCAACGCCCACACATGTTGCGGCCATCCAGTTCTGCCCTTACCGCGTTTCTCAATAGACGACTGATGTGTGTGTGAATTCTGAAACAAAATAATAATTTTTATTAATTATAACATTATTTATTTTTAATAAAAAAAATTGGTATAGATCCCCGCAAACAATTTGAACCATACGTCATTATCAAGCAATAAACAGTACTTTGTAAGTTGCAGAAATTAATAAGAACCGCAGCTGTGTACGTTCTTTATACTTTACTAGCTGTTGCCCCCGACTTTGTTCGCGTAGTAATGAAGATATAAAGTACCTACTATGAAGTTTAATGATGTTTAATGACATATTTCAAAAAGGCCTGCCTTTTATGTCAATTTTTGACAACCTTGGGTTACATTATTGTAGTTTTAGTAAGGATCCTTATTTTTCCTGCAATTTATATAGCCTATATTGATCAGTGATAATGTAGCATTTAAATGGTGAAAGAATTTTTGAAATCGGTCCAGTAGTTTTTGAGCCAAGTCAACAAACATACAAATCTTTCATCTTTATAATATTAGTATAGATTAGTAAATACATATGTATTATACTAGTAAAATAAAATAAGCGATTTTCTTTCTCTCCATTTAACGCACACTCATTTAAGTGTCGCTATATACAGTGTACATTGTTAGTATAAAAATAATTATGTTCGTTTACATAGACAATAGATTATAAGATGAGATGTAATCTTAGATAGAGATCACGTTACATCTCCCGTTTAACAGAGTTCAAAGAAAGAGAGAGTTTTAGAAGAAAAAAAATTGAAGATCGCGGTAGCTGTTTTTTTAGTACCTACTTGAGTTTTTTTTGTTTGTAACTTTAAAAATATAATATACAAACTGTATACTAAAGATTTTACACCGTGAAATCGTTTTTTGTTGTTGGAATTTTAAAAATCTTAGCAATAACTTTCAAGTTTTAGAAGTGGTAATGATGTTTAAAATCACTTGTGACAGGGGGGCTACTCAGGCGCACTTCGGACGAAAATACGGACGTTCCCTACTCAGGAACACTTACGTAATCATTCACGAAATTACGGATTTGACAGCGACGTCACGATGGATAGACTACTCTAGGCTTATTTTACGGAAATTTGACAGGAATTTTTACGGCCTTATATGTCAAAATTCACATAAATTATAGAAGTGACGGCCGTAACACGAAACTTCGGATACGCCTGAGTAGCCCCCCAGACACGATGCTAAACCCTAGCCCATAAAACGATGAATACTTCAGTAACTTACTTGTCTTTTAAGATTAACTTGATTTAAAAACACTAGTGTTAAGAACTTCACAAATAATTAAAATAATAATATTAAAGAATTGATAACATTGCTTTTTTTATATAACACTATCGCTCACTAATCGTACTTTTCCGCGCAATTCGCACGACTGTCATTCTTTTGTTTTTTGTTTCAAATCCAATATGGCGGCCGTGTTTAGCAAAAAACGATCAAATACACAACTTTTATTTTACACAAAATATAGAAAAATATATTTATGACTTTATTAATAAATGTACATTTATTTATTTACGTAAAACATAATCATTTTGATAATAAAATATATTGTATGTTAGCACTAGGCATTGTTATCAAGTAAAATTATTGTTTCTATATGTTCGAAGTACGTGCTTTGATTGACGATTTTCTTGTGATTTCTTTTCGTCATTATACATTCTAATTATGCGCGAGAGCCTAAAGGGGCTATGTGAAATAAAGATCTTTGATTTACATTTAAAACAAGAGCTGTTTGTAGTAATTGTTGTTTAATAATTCACACCTTATAGTAGTGCAAGGAACACGCGCGGCTAAGGCCATGTGGTTGGGATATAATTAGTTTTAACGAGTCAATTTTACAACATCCGCGTTTTATAAACATTAAAATTATTTAAAAAACACGTAAACACAATTCAGCGGAGCGTGTCGTCTCTCTCGCACACGCGAATGGCTATATGTTAGAGGGGGATGCGAGGTTATTTTAGACAAAAAACGGAAACAAATTGAACGCGTGTGTTTTTGGTTACTTTTTATAGTGGGGCCTGTCACGTTATAGATACAAGAATGTCAAAAACAATGAATTATTAGTGACTTAATGTAGCGACCCTCAATATAACGATTTCCTAGATTTACCGAATTTTTCCAAATCCCCTAGAACTGCCCGTAAGAGCTAATGCAAAATATACCTTTACATTACGAATACATTTGTTAAAAAAACTTTTTATAACGAATTTTCAATCTTTGTAAACATAAAAAAAAGTATTATTCATCTCTATTTAACGAAATCGTTCGCTATAACAGGAAAAGTAAATTGGTACCTACGTAAAGCTGAGATTTATAAATTTTTTTATACATTGTTAAAACGAATCGTAGACCTACCTAACCTCATCTTCTATATATCTAAATATATATAACTCAAAGGTGACTGACTTAGTGATCTATCAACGCACAGCCCAAACCACTGGACGGATCGGGCTGAAATTTGGCATGCAGGTAGATGTTATGACGTAGGCATCCGCTAAGAAAGGATTTTGGTCAATTCCACCCCTAAGGGGATAAAATAGGGGATGAAAGTTTGTATAAATCTTATTAGATTTTCGACTGATTGAACTGAAATTAAAGATTGGAGCTATTATGATGAAGACGTTTTTTACACACGGTAAACAAAAATAAAGCCGCAAAAACTATACCTAGTTAATAATAATACTTCTTAACGGGAGCGAAGCCGCGGGCAACAGCTAGTTGTAACAAATTACTTGATATAACGAATTATTTTCTGATTCCCTTCAGTATCTAAATATCAAAGGTTGCACTGTATTAGCGTGTAAAACTATTAACAAAATTGATTACATAATTATAACACGTCATTAAACCAAATTAATATATTTTAAAGATACATACTGATTTTGAATCATTGAAATACTCATCTTTTGTGTAAATGAAAGGCCAACACAGATCTGGTAAGAACGAAATAAAGAGCTCGAACTAAATGTACACATTACAGTAGAACTGTGGGCTTATCACGAATTTTAGTCTGGCTTTCGAACCGAGTTCGCTTCAAGCGATTTGTATGGAAATTTGAGCAGCGCCACCGCGTGCGGATTTGGAACTATAATATTTTAGATACTTTTTGTTAATTTTCGAACGTCTCGATCTTTAGTTCATTTGATAGATTGCTGGTGCTCGTTAGTCGTTAGTAAAAATTCATGATCCCGATTGCTAACGGATCCGTTTTACTTGTGACAGCTCGATTCGAAAGCCAGACTAAATTCGTGATAAGCCCACTGTTTTTCAAGTGTAACCACATGTTATGGCGACATCAAGTGCATCCATAGAGGGCTTATCTCTGAGAGCAGCATGCATGTAGCTCGCATGATAAATAGAGTCACACGATTCTAATTGCATCCTCAAGTGCATCCTTTTTTAGGAAATAATGTGCGTATTTTAAAATGTGGGTTAATGTCTTTTATTCAGTGTTGCCAGTAATACGTTGTTAATTTACCCGTGTTTAGGGGTAAATTTATTATTACTATTAATACGCTTTTATTAGCTTGGGTTGTATGTATGTATGTATGTAACGGAATCTTTGAGCATAATTTTCACCAATTTCCAGAAGTCTGATTAATTTGAAACTTTGCATACGTATTAAGGATCGATGACAATGCAATAATTTAATAACAGTTTCCCATTATCCTTATTACGACCGCCAGGATTTATAAATTCTTTTATAGATCCTGTGTAGTGGAGTAAAAGAGATAAAGCTAGCGCGCGTGTTTTTTTAGTTTTGGAAGCTATTTTTTTTACGGTAAAGTATATATTACCTGTAAACTAGAATCTGCATTCCGTTGTCTTCTCGGTGGCGTATGATGCAGCTCAGCTCTGAATCCTCCAGCAGGTTCATCACTTTCCAGAACTTTCATCAGATACGATATGTACGAAGTCGCCAATCTGAGGGTTTTGATCTAAAAATGTACATTATTATATTATTTACTATTTTATGGAATTTAAAAAAAAACATTTAGAAACTAAATAAAATTGTTCAGAAAATTAAATGTCTATGCCTAATTTTAGCTGTAATAAAACAATATGTCATCGGAAACTGTTTTTTTATTATATTAAGAAATTTTACGATAAAATATTATTTAATATTGAAATAGGGGTAATTTACGTGTGAATTAAAATTTTATAATTTCTTATTGAATACTCGACATTGGCAGAATTGCCTTTAATAGATATCTGAAGCCATTAATAAAAGAAGAAGAAATGGCATTTACACTATAGAAGACCTATACAGTAATGCCTCGCTTTACGCGAGGGATACGTTCCGGAAAAAACTGAAATTCCCGCGACTTTAGAGAAGTTGATGACTACATTATGTTTATACGCACTCTTTCGCGTAATGCGGGGCAATTGAGCGCGAAATTTAAATAGTGAAACCGCGCATAACGGGGTCGCGTAAAGCGGGGTATTGTATACCTTAGAAAGTTTGGTATCAGCTGGAACATTGGGGATACAGTCCCTCAAGTCTGAGAAGGCCGTGTTAATACTCTGAGTCCGTCGTCTCTCCTTTTTGTTCGCCGTGTTCCTTCTCTTCACCACGCGCACGAACGTCTGCGTTGTCGGTCGATCGTACGGCCTCAATGGAATTGTGGATTGTATGTCGCAATCTAGACCTGAAATTCCTTATATATACACGGGTGTGGCCACGGTGGCTCTGACCTGTAAGGTACCTAACCAAACCTAAAAAACTTAATTATCTAGGGGTTACGCTTTAGTTGAGGACCCCAGGATTTACTAAGTATGAAAAAGTAATATTTTTTTTAAATTGTGCCATTTTTTCTACCGCCGCCGTCTACTAATATAGAGCTAACTCTGACCTAACCTAACCTTTTCGTTATTCATACAGTTTTGGGGTCCTCAACTAAAGCCAAGCCTATCTAGGTCCTAACTACAATACTTAATATCCGTAAGAAAGTTCACACTCGACAGTCATGAGTCGACACAAAAAAAAATTAACCGGGGTAAGACTGCGCGTATAGTTTGCTAGTTACATATTTTAGACTGCTGCCCCACCCTGAGCCCATATATATATATATTTGTTACAATGAGGTTAGGTTGGTCTACGATTCGTTTTAACAATGTATAAAAAAAAATAATCTCAGCTTTACGTAAGTACTAATCTGCTTTCCCTGTTATAGCGAACGATTTCGTTAAATATAAATAAATAATACTTTCTTTCTATATTTTGTAAAAGTTGAAAATTCGTTATAACAAATATGTATTCGTAATGTAAACAGTTCTAGGGGATTTCGAAAAACTTGTTTAATCGAGGAAATTGTTATATTGAGGTTAAAAATTGTTAGTAATTATTGCATTTTTGTGATAGATGTATTTATTCAGATTAGATGGTTCTTATCACATTTTTGTCTCCAAACGTTCGACTGAAATGCCCCGTATCATAAAACTTCATCAAAATCGTTAAAAAATATATATTGTATATGAAACTTCATTTTACATGAAAAAACAGTTGAAATTTTAATAAAAAAATCTCTTCAAACTTACCAATACTAGTTTGTCCGTAACCCGAATGGATATTTTGATGGAATCCATCATAGGGGTCGTTTCCGTTAATCGCTATCTCTTCGTAACCTTCAACAAAGAAATTGGTAATAATAATAATAAACTGCAAAAGGCGAAAGGACAACGTTCGAGCGTAGTTTGTTCTGTGATCATCTGATGCATTGTGTTTCATTGTATACACATTGGGCTCAATGGACTAAACTCACCATAATTCCTGCTGATGTAGTGATTCTCGTGGTATACATCTTGACTGTCATAGTCCAGGGTGTCGGAGTTGTTCTGCCAAATGACTCCGCTCATAGGGCTCCCTTGATGCCCAGGAGGGTGGCAGAAGAGCGGTGGTTCGTACCTTTCGAAACTCTCGTCTGACGGAGACATGGATCCGTAACTTGACATTTGAGGCTGATAAAAGAATATATATGTTATGTTATTTCTCTATTTCTAATCCGTCATCCGTAGGTTCCTATTGGAACACTTGGACTTGTCAAAATATAACTACAGTAATGCCCCGCTTTACGCGAGGGATACGTTCCGGAAAAAATCGCGTTAACTGAAATTCCCGCGACGATAGAGAAGTTGATGACTACATTATGTTTATACGCACTCTTTCGCGTAATGCTGCGTAAAATTTGAATAGTTATAGTGAAACCGCGCATAACGGGGTCGCGTAAAGCGGGGTGTTACTGTATTAACTACTAGATACAATCCGATTTCACAGACTGTTATTTGCAGCTTCATTCATAGTGTAAAAAGCTTTGTCAATTAACGTTTGTTTTATACGTGTTTTAAATTGTAATTTATTCAACAATGGAGTTATAGAGAGACAGAGCAGTCCATGAGACCCTGATGCCATACTAGACCCTAACAACCAAGTAAAGGTTTATTCAATTTATTAATTTTTTATAAAGATATTACAAAAAGTTGTAATGTTATTGATTAAAAGTTTTGTAAGTGATGGGTCCCACGTGACAGGCAATGCCTAGTGTGGGACCATCGAAAACTATATTTTATGTAATATTATTCTTAAATAAATAAATAAAATAAAATAAAAATGTAATAATAATAATAAAACTCCATAAAACATTTTGACAATTGAAATAACTTCTAAATGTAATAATCCATCTCGTCATCGATAGAAAAGAGGTTGCGGCGGCGTATAGTAGTATAGTGTATATATTTTTATAAGTAAATCTGTCAATTTGAATTTGGAATGAAACAAAAGAGGAACGTAAGGGACGGGCGAATGAAGATTTGGATGTTGGTTGCGAATGGGAACGGATGTGTGTGCTTAGATTATAAGGAATTGATAATATAATGTAAATAGAATTTTCAAGAGATGTGCCGATTATGACTTTGGCCGACTAGGCGACTAGCCGATTAGTCGGTTGTAAATAAGCCGACTAGTCGGCCGACTAATCGGCCAAGCCGACTACGGTTAAGGGGATTCCCGTGACGCTTTGTTTACAGCTGATTCGCTGCAATTTCAGTCACTACTGACATGTGGACAAATATAAATAACAAAAAAAGTTTTTTGAGTTTTACAGCTCACTAGTTTGACGATAGTTTCAAATATCATCACACAGAATTGCAACATATGTCATTAAATATTATGTTGATTCGTTTTTTAATTAAGATACTAATTTTGTTTGATAAATGTCATCAATATATTTTCTTTACAAGGAAGTAACACATACATTTTATTGAGAAATAGACACAAAGTAAGAAGCCGGATAGTCGGCGCTTTTTGCCGATTAGTCGCCGACTAGTCGCCGACTACGATAGTGGCCGGATAGTCGGCTTTACCGACTAGTGGCCGACTAGTCGGAACATCTCTAGAATTTTCAAGAGTTTTTTTTTAAATACAGTCTATTAGCTACACAGCTTTTAAAAACATTTTTTCAATACGATACTTAATACAACAACGAAGAATATAACATAACAATTTTAAATCGCTTTGTAAAATTGTTATTATGCCTACTTCTTTTGTTAATGACTTCAAATATCTATTAAAGGCAATGTCGAGTATTCGAGCTATAACCATATAATTCACATTTAATTGTTATGTATGTTGCCAAACAGGCGTAATAGTAAGCTGTCGGTTTATTATGTCTACCCGGGTTTAATTCTCGATCGTAATATAATATTGTTTGTGTTGTCTTTGGTCTGACATCCACAGGACAGGTTTTTATAGTTTACAGTCAGGACATATGTTAAACGCTACTTCAACACTAGATTTACCAGCTTAAATATAGGTACCTACCTATTTCTACCAAAACCAAAAAAGTATATATTTGTTACAAATATTTATAAAGTAATATAAAATTAATTCTTCTGTTATAGATTAAAGAAGATTAGAGGAATTAAAGAAAATGTTACACGCAGTAGGAATTTTAATTTGATCTTGCAAGACCAGTCATTTTGACTGGTCTGGTAAATCTAATGTTAAAAACTATAAAACGTATAATTTCGTTAGGATAATATAACTGTAAATAATTTTATATACCTACGTTCAGTTTCCAGAGTAAAGTTTAAAAAGACGAAATCTAGTATTATTTTGAGTGACTGAGATGATTGTGTGTATGTCGGTGTGCTTATATACTTGGGTACTAGCTTTATTTACATTCATCGTATTACATTGTTTAAAGATTATATTGTATAGGCCAGCGGTTCTCAAGCTTTTTTGGCGAAGGACAAAGCCTTAATATAATTATAAAAAACTGATTTATATGTATTTATGAATAATCATATTGCAATGTAATATTACGTAATATTTAGTTTGAATATTTAGATGTAACCTTATAATCTTCCTTTGGTAGGTATTTTTTGCAGTATTTTAGCCCTAGTGTTCCGCGGAACACACTTTGGGAATGGCTGGTGTAGGCTATGATTGGCGAGTTTCTAGTGATTTCTTCTCGTTGTATCCCTTTCCGAAATCTCCATTTCTTTCAAATGTTTTTTTCGAAACAAAATATGTTCGTAAAAGAACAAAACACGATCCAACCCGTCGCCTAGCAACGTGTTTAAAGAGAATTAAATCGCATAATTATAAAGTCATAAACTGTATGTTTATGTTATTTTTGAACATATTTGTTATTGGCGTTTGTGTTTTGGATGACGCCTACCATTCGAGACAGCTATTCAATGCTTATATATCACTGACTACTACAGAGTAACCTTAATGTAATGAATGAATAACAGTTTTCCTAATCTTGATTTGATATAAATTCCGAGATTTTGTAAAACATTATTCAGTAGTAAACTAATTAAAGTACTTTTTTATAATCACAAAATTTACTATCAAAAGTGTTTATAAAAGCAACAGTGATTTATATAGAGCGAGAACAAACGTTGCCTCGCAGAATTCCTAAGTTTGCATACAACGCGATCCTGATCGGCCATATTTCAAAGGTAATGATAGCGAGCGAGCGTGATAATAATTGTTATTACTATGATAAAGCCGATCCACATCTGCTATTATTTTATAATTGAGGGTTTTTTGGTGAAACCCTACAATTATAAGGAGAGCCCGAGGCGTCTACAAAGAACATGCAACGAGGTGCGGGAGTTTTTGCTGCGCTTCCCAAATGATGATATATTCACTAAAATGCGTTCCTCCCGACTCTTCGCCGCAATAGGATAAATCTTCAGTCTTTAATATTCACGTAAACATCCCTATAATTTATATCATTAAATTGTCTCTTATAGAGGTCAATATTGCTGTACATAAATATGAAACAAGTATGGAACATGAGTTTGCAATAAATTAAAGAATAATAATTTTAATATGTGAATTTTGACCAGTTTTGACAAAAGATCGACCGTCGTTAACGTGTAAAGGCAGTCGTTGCGTCTGCTCGATCATTCGATTAAACCTCGAAATATTAATCAAGCTAAAATCTAAACTGTAATCCCTCCGCGGCTCTGAGAATGGAGAGTTCATTATTTATTATGAATATTAGTCAATTTTTATTTAGTCGAAAAAAGCGGCGAACGACCACGGGACGAACCCGCGCAGCAATTAACTGAGCCAACCCTGTAATTATGGACAGTAAATTTCTGGACGCGTCCTGGCATCGTCTGCGCGTATATTGTTCTCTACAGCTTATTGAAGATTAGCTCATCGTGTGCTCTGGCGAAGGTTTATTCGCTCGTGTGGCATAGTGTGGCTATCATCACCGTCGCGCCTATAATATTATCTAGTTGCGAAGTAAATCTAGCGTCGACTGAATTTATTAGGTGGATACGTAGTTATTTTTAACTCGAGAATGAATCTGGTGTAATTTACAATTACATAATAACAATGGCCTCGATAATCGAGATGAATAGGCAATTTAGTACAGCGGAAGATTGCTCTATAGTTTATGAAATAGATTTCACCGAATTAATGTATCTATATTCAATAGGTTGGTTAATTATTATTAACGTTATAGAGAACGGAAACTTCAAAATTTGTGAATTTAATTAACATTAATTTTACAGCTATTATTGATGTTAAATAATAAAACAAGAATCCCCAGAACACCCGTCACCGCGTCGCCATGGTTAAAATGACGAAAACCTTTTTGACTATGAAGTAGGTTAACACATTTCAGTAAAAAAATGCTTTAAAAGAAAAGTTAATTACATATGGGCGCTATCTATCCATAGATCGACCGTTTGTGGTGACCCATAATTGACTTTCATATAAATAATTTACTCGGAGAAATGGAACCGATCTGATATTAATAATAAATAGATATGTTTTAATTACGTTCATAATTCTGTAATCATTCGTAGATATCTATCATTCGAGGTAGGTACAATCACATTATTATTTTTATAAGACACCGAATTAATTACAAAAGAGAAAAGTCCAGAAATAAAAACATTACACTAAGATGGGTCAATTTACAAATAGGTATACAATATTATTTAATTTGAATTTATTTATTTTTAATTTAAATATTTTATAGATACCATTTGTTATATTTGGTTTACGTACTACCTATTTAATGTGCTAAAGTTGTCTCGCATACCGCTTGTGTTCTGTTGATTTTCACAGTCTCCTCTGGTAACTAATACATATTGCTACCCAAGTTGACTTTAAACAGAGTAGTAAATAGACTGATGATGGTTATTAGTCCCGTTTCAGCATTAGCTTGGAAGTTACCAGGTATAACAAAAGCAAACTATCTAGGTGGTGAATACTTACTTGTCAAGTCGGGATAGTGGAGGCGACTTTGGCCCACACATTTTCTCTGTAGAAAGCTTTTCGCACTCTAGTTTAACAGATCGATGCAGTTAGACGACTATTAATATCTACAAAATATACTCAATGAGGAAATAAATCTCTACAACGCGTGTCGATCTTTGACCCCCATTCATTGACAATTAGGTTCGTGTCGTGAGGCTCGAATGTAATATTCGTCCGTTCAATCGTGATTCAAAAACACAATACACACCATGACTTAGCAAAATGTCGTTTCATTCATGCCATTTGAACCACATGTTACTGATATAACTGGCTTTGTTGTAATATGAATCCTTTCGATGATTGACAGCTTTGGATAAAACAAGATCGACATCTTATATAACTAGTAACAATTTTACGAATAATTGCAATTTGATAGAGCAGCCATTCTCAAAGTGTGTTCCGCGGAACCCTAGGGCTAAAATACTGCAAAAAATACCTACCAAAGGGAGATTATAAGGTTACATCTAAATATTCCAACTAAATATTACGTAATATTACATTGCAATATGATTATTCATAAATACGTATAAATCAGTTTTTTTATAATATGAAGGCTTTTTCCTTCGCCAAAAAAGTTTGAGAACCGCTGTGATAGAGAGCTGTAAATAAAAACTTGTTACAGATTTAATGGAAAGGTTCTTCGTTTGAGCGTAATTATCTATAAAAAAAAATTCGTACTATCCATATTGTTATTGAGTCGAGCTACTTCGAAATAAAACTTAAATTATAATTGGTCATATTCAGCTCAAGCTAATGGTGCCGGATATAGATAATTTTCACGATAAAAGTAACGCATTCAATTAATGTATGTATGGTAGGAATCAGATTTAGACAAGGAGAAAACATTGTCTTTACTGAGAAATAAAATAATAAAAAAGGTAAATACTAAATGTGTTTATGTCATGTCAAATTAAACAAAAAATATATTAAAGGCCAAACAATAATAATGTATAGATAATAAATGTCGAATACGACAAGGAAAAGCAGACCACGCCGAATGACGACCTGCGACCGACATTTGCATACAATGCTCGCGTGCGTGGGCGCCCCGGGCACATTCCGGATACGCACCGCCCTTCACCTCTCTCCTCTGCGTTAGTGGTTTACGTGTAGTCATGATACCCCAGTGAAAATATATGTGGATTATATAGAAACATTTGGCTTTAATACTGCTTCCTCAATTTAATTTATTTTGAATGGATTTTTCCTCTTTAGTGTTAATAATAAACATCAATTTATAATATCAGTGTAAGAAGAATCATGAAACAATAATAATATTTTTGAGAGTTTACGTGCAAATTACCTGTTACCCGAATACTCGACATTCGCAGAAATATATTCATTAGACGTCTGAGGCCATTTAATTAAAGAAGAAATAGAGAAAGATAAGAATCGTCTATTACAGTCAGGGAAAGAAGACTTCTTAATTTAAAATATTTCTATATGACATTAAATTAATAAAAAATAAACTTAATTTTCCTCTTTAAATCTCTAAAAAAAGGAAGTTAATAGCATAATTTTTAAGAGACAAAACATTTTCTTAAAATAATGCAGGCACTGACTGCAATGATGGAGTTGCTGTAGATTTATATCTACTTGAATTGCGAGTGTAGACCCCTCCTCATGTCGGTTCGAATCAAGCACATTGTGATTAATGCTGTCGCCACTGTTTCATCTGTTGTCTAAAACATTACCAATTTGTTATTTCTTTTAATTTCAGTAAATAAATATTCTTATATATTTTTTAAAATATGAAAATAGTCTGAATTTATCAAATTAACCCACAAAAAAAAAAGAATATAAAGCACTTAACTAAATATTTAAAGTTTCCCATAGTGAGTATATTGTTCCGCTTTATTACGAATATATTAGTAGATACCCTCATGTTAGGGTAAGCAAGTTGACCACATTACCAGAGCAGTGAGGGAGCAACTCCCAGGGGTCTATTTATCAAATGATCATTTGATTTTCTTGTGTTTGATCACTGAACACATTAGAATTTGCAACAGTGACGTCGACAAAAAGTAGCTTCACTTTTATTTTAAGTAGATTACGTGTTAGCACTTTTGGAATTTATTGTTAACCCCAAATATAATTAACAATTATGGGGAGGATTTTGTGACGCGTTGGGTTTAATTAAGTACTTTCTGTTAAATAAATATATGAAGAGGTGATGTCTTAGATTATTTATGAATACGATTTAAGTAATTTAAAAGGCTCTATGTGGCTTACTATTGCGATTATTTTGATTAATTTTAAACCAATATTTAAACACTGTCGATCAGTAATTGCGAATTACTAAGTCGCATAAAGTATATGAAATTAGTTAAACATTTTAAATCAGTCCGTACATAAATAACCACTTCTTTGCCAAACATTTAGTAATTAATTTTGTATAAATTTACAAAATTGTCAACAACTGTTTCAAAATAGAAAATATGTTTCGCCCGGAATCGAACCCAAAGTGACTTAATGCAGTGAACCACGCAATGTGAGCTCCCGGTCCCTCTCCCTCTTTCCACGGAATACATCTTATAAAATACGATCTGTTTTGATTGTGGCCTGGGGCACAAATCAATTAGGCTCGAGCACCCTTCGCCCTCCCGCGGCGCCCTACCACTCATCCGAGGTCCAAAAACCAGTGGCTCGTTTTATGACACATTTTTCACCCAAGCGAAAATCGTTAGTTAATATTCAGAGGAATTATTGGAGCAATTGTCAACAATTTAAACTTAATGACTATGTAAATTATCAGCATATTTTAACAAAGTTATCAAATTATGTATCGCACATGAATACCTACGCGTTTATGAACACGGGCCTCATTCACGGTATTATAGGATCAGTTTTAAGTACATTCTACTTCGGTGAATAATATTTTAGATTCAATGTATAATGAAACCATTATTGCGTATAACTGATACTGGTTTCAGAATAACGAGGAGTGATTTTAATTAAATTAGGTCGTTATCTGCCATAACGGCGCCGAAGATCGATGATTCATTTAATCGTATCGATTTACTATTAATCTCTCGACTAATACAAAATCTAATAAATAAAATAATGATGTAATAGAGGCCGGCGGCGACAGGCTCTGTTCCCACGAATACGCTGCGGACAAATTTTATCTTCTTTTTTTTTTAAGATGAAAATAAATTAAGTTTCGGTAATCAGACGCCCGTCCCGATCCCTGACCCGCTTCTTCGCAATATTTCTAAAAGCTATTACAAATACATTTATATTACCACACAAAAAAGCTCTCGAGCAATTTTCGCCACATAATGAGGCCATTATGGGGAATTTTGTTTTACCAACATAATAACACCGCCTTTTATTCGGGCGCTCACTCGTCGTCCTTACAATGACTACGAAGCATCATTTAAAGGACATTCCATGCAGAGATGGTGCCTTCATACCAAATTACTTTTAATGAAAAATAATTTGACTCAATTTTCTTAACGATAACTTTATATAGTTGACCTATACGAGTGTATTATAAAGAAAATAAAAGGATTTAATATAACAGCTGATACAGACATATAACTTGAAATTCCCCGCTGAAAGGTTCCAATTTAAAGTTATTTGGTATTAAACGGTTCGTGATTTCACTATAGAGCAAGAATGAGTGCTTAGATGCGCAGGCGCAACCAAAGCAGCTGCTGTAATGGGTCTCTCGTGAACTGTCCATTATGCCGTCAGCGTGCGCACCCGACCTGCAGCGTTTCTGACTAGATCACGCTCTAAATCTATGCCCACTACCTTGTACCTGCCCTCGTTTTATCTTCCTTAAGTTTACGAGCAAATGAGTAACAATAACCTTGCAATGTTATTATTCAACATATTTCACGATTGTGTTTACAAAGTAGCTTATCAACATGTAATTAGATTGAGGGACCTAAATACCATACATTAAATATATTTTATACGAAAATTTATTAAGAATGTTATTGTAGTGTATGTTTTACGCTACAATAAATTTTAAATTTAATTCTAAGTTAACAAAATTTAATAAATATAAATAAATTTACTTATTGTATGGCAAACAACTAAATTTTTCAGCTATTATATATTAAAACTTATAATAAAATTACTATTGATTCATATGAAAATAAAAGAAGAAAGTCTGGATGCGAATTTCTCAAATGTATGATTTCGTGTTGTGACAAAATGTGTACGTCCATCGCATAATTTTCAGTGTTATATTATTAATAACATAAATTAACTTTATATTAAACATACATAAATTCAGGATAATTATTAAGAGTGTAGCGAGCGCATTATCATAACACCAATTACTATTATTATGGAGTCGCTGTTTAAAACTGGCTAGACTCGATTAAATATTTTATACCATATCACATGGAAATGATCACATTTGCTGTAACCATCAACAAGTGCAAACAATTTTAGCGATGAATTTAGATAAGACGGAATTATTACGAGTTTCTATTAATAAGGGCGGTTAAAAAATGACAATTTAATAAATACTGTAAAAATGTTGTAAGTTATAAATAATAATATTGGTGTTTATTATTTTTAAAAATACATATTTTTTATTCAATGTCTACTTTAAGAGTTATGTGTGGAATAAATAATAACTAAAATTCATGATATTGTTCTTAATTAAGCAATAATTTAAGTGACGAGCAAAGTTGCGTGCTTAAAACGTAACATTGCACGTTGCTTCAAGATCGACATTATCCTTGTAATTGGCGATTTTGTGCAATTTATGGCGATTCGCGCAATTTACGACCAGCGGACAAGTGGGCGACTCGATCCATTTTTACCTGGTATAAGACGAAATTGCCTCGGTTTTTCAATTAAAATTTTTATATTTCTCAAATTATGTGTCAATTATATGTTATTATACAATATTAAGTAAATGAATAATTATCACATAGGTCTATGAATAAGTAAGTTTACCTTAAGTGAGTTTGTTCCTTCGAATGCAAAAAAGCAGGTCTCCTCGGCCTGCTTTACATTAACTGGAGGTTAATCGTCTAGGCGGAAAACTTAGCCACATTTTTATTTTGAGTAGATATATCTTTTTTAACTTATAAACATGGTTTATCTCAATTATAAGGGTTATCAATTTGTTTACGAGGAAATTTCTCGATATATATATGTAAAAACACACATGACTAGACGTCATGTTCGAATATGAAGTATGCATCAATTGAGTAAACAGAACCGTCCATTGTGACAAAGCTAATAGTTATAATAAAATAATTGTTTATAAATTATTATAATATGTTAATTCAATGTGGCCCCGCGGCTATAAATTACAAGTAATTCGAGACAAGAACGAGTGCAAAACGTGCGTTCACTGAAAATGCATTCGCTAAAGATAAATATTGCATACTTAATGGGGGCACGTTAACTGGAATTTAAATTGTTAAACGACATATTGCTTTAAATTTTCTTTTGGTGTAAAAAGAAATATTCCTTTCTAAGTTACTATATTTAAAGACCATAAAGTACAACTTCGAGTTCAATAAAATAAACTCTATGGCCAATTATTTCAACAACAACGACAAAGTCAGCAAATCAGTTATCGACACGACAGAGTGCAAGTAACTTTACCATTCCGACCGGTACAAATAAAAGGCGCTCGTCCGAAATAGCTTCGGACAGATATCCGCTTCGTTCTTATGACAGCGGAGCCGATATTTATGTCGCACGGCTCCGCCCATCGCCGCGGCTCCATTCAGCCTGTTTGTATTTATTTCGTGGCTATTTATTTGTATTTGCCTACGCTTTTGAATAATGCATGAGGAGAACGTTTCCGTCGTGTGTAGGCAGCGTGACGCCGGGGCCCGCAGCCCGACCCTACCCGACTACTTCAACACTTTGACCAAAACTTGACAGCTGGTTTTACCAAAACGGCGTATTGAAATAGAGAACTTAAAACAACTGAACTTTCTTGAAAAAATCTGTTAATAGGCTACAAAAATCATCGTAGCAGCAGTTATGCCTGCGGTTTCTAATTTTCTTTTTTTTTTCATATTTTTCAATTTTTTTTTTCATGTAATACTGATGAAAAACTGCATTTGGTATTTAAATTGAATTGTCTTGAATTCAAATTTAAAAGACACTTATCTTTGCACGTGGTTTCTACGTACCTATATCGGGTGGCATATCGATTTGAGCTCGCGACCGCTCCGCCCCTATACGATTTACAACGGATTGCGTCAACCCAGCCCCAGGTGATATAACGCCGTCCGCCGCCGCTTTGTCTCTCTACTTACAATTTTATTGAATTTACAATTCAACATTCATGACTGTTTTTGTAAGCATGATCTAGGAAACTCCATTTTGAAATACGTTTCGGCGAATTGAAAATAAATCAGATAAATATAAACATAACTGATGTGATGTAGATAGTTTTGTCAGTGATATCAATCTAAATACTAACTAATTAATAATTTGAGATATAAATAAATGTAGTAATGATTATAAGTAGATAATAAAATAAATAAAAGAAAGTGACGGTCTTGTGATGCGGTCAAAGGAATTAGATCCGCGCGACCACGCTCCGACGCGCGCGTTCTTCATAAATCACAGGCGGCCAACTGCACGCGACACTAAACGTCCACTTTATACGCGATTATAGCTTTACTAATAGATATCAATATAAACAACGCGCGTCAAGACGTCATGTACTTGACGTTAGCTGTACTTATTTCAATTATTTTACAAATATAAATCTTTGAGAGCTTTCCTTCAACCATTAAACTTTCAGATATTATACACACGAATATATTCACAAATTTTACATTTGTCGATACAACTATAAATGTCTGGGCGTAGAATCTGTAACCATAGCAACGATGGCTCTTACCTATCTACAGACTCCGCACTTCAGTTTATGTGTTCATTAAGTGCTCCCGGCTTATTTATATCCCCTTCGCTGCGGACCATTGTTACATTGGGGAAATTAGGTAGCTCTTTGTCTAATGCTGACTTTGCACATACTTTACCTATTCTATATATAATAGGTACCTATTGTAAGCATGTTTTAATATTTATTTTACACTCATTATAATTTCTTATTTTATATTTTGCTTCGCATTAAGTCACTTTTTATTTATTAGCACTAGAAGAATGCTAATTTCGAATACCTAATTACACCCACAAGTTATGTTATGTGAAACATTCCAACTGAAAGCATGTTTATTGGCAATAAATAACGTCGTCAAGATGTCACCGTGGAACTTTTTTCAGGTCATTCGATATTCTTCAGTGTATATGTCACAAATATATGATTAACGTTAGATGCCGTTTACATTCTTCGGCTGCGACCGCCCGTTACAAGTTCATCTCATTTAAATTTAGCACGGCGCGTGCCGAGATCAGACGCCGGCGGGGGTGCGAGAGGGTTGCGGGTGCGGGAAAACGGGCGGGGCCAACTACCATCACTCAAGTGACGAAAATTGACGGAAAATGGGCGGACGCGGTCGACCGCGACGTCATCAATTACTGCGTTCCGGCGGTCACCGAGACAGCCGATGCTATGCGACACCGATGTGAACAATACTAATACAGTATCCGCTCTTTTTATTTGTATATTTTACAATAAACCACGAGGAATTGAAAAAGAATTATTTTCTAACTTAATCGTACTCCTGTAACAAAGTTGATCAATCTTTTGTAGTATCGTTCCCGGAAGACGTAGGAAGTAGCTGAATAGAACCTACTGCAATCTAGAGCGCCATCTATCGAGATAGCGATGATTGAGACGCGATCTACAAACTCATCGATCCGTCGATAATGCGCTCTAACTACGTGGCCTATTGCAGACCAATCATCAGATGCACTCAACGAGATACCACGATGATACCTTTATTAAATGGAAGCCACTCTAGATATAGTTTATCCGCAATGTGTATTTAATTTTAAAATTGATCGTATAACTCTTAAAATCTGTTGTAATCAAGCGACGATATATAAAACCATCCTACCGCCTGTGAGATGGTTACCTTTTATAGCTCTTACCGCTATAATAAACAATTAGTCATTATATTTAAAACTCATGTAGAAATATAAACAGTGTCTATAAAGAGTGAGCGCCAGTTTTATTGCTGTTTGCTCGTATTTTCTCAAATACAAACGCAGGAAGCCGCAACCAGTGCAAAAGCTCGGCGATCGATTTTGAAAATTGCCCATAATTAGCATGTATCTTACTCGCACGGACAACTGTACGTTTAAAAAGTGGGAACGCGACCACAGGCTACATATTTCCAGTAGCATTTACCGAGTAACGGCAGGCGACGGACACAAATTGCCCGAGGGGCTGCCACTGCGCAAATTGTACACCGTTCTGTGCTCGCCGATCGATTGTTTTCTCTGTGCAACTCCTGACCAGTGCTGTCAGGATAATAGCCTACTACCGCTAAGAATGGACTCTTGAATGAGCTGTAGTTAGGAGTAAATAACAAATTTTCATTGAAACCAGGCGTACATGTAAACTCAAAACGTTTGTGTTAAAACTATTTTTATGTGCAACTACTGTGGCAACGAATGATTGAAGCAATTAGTTTTGCGCCTAACTGTTTCGACTGGATTAACACGCGAACATTCCTCTGGACCAAGTCATTGGATGGCACGCACGCCTTCTGTACTTCTATATTCTATATATGGACTATACACTACTTAGGACTTATCAGGACTTAACAAAAACACATATCTAATTTAAAAGAATGTATACGACTTACTATACTGTTTATGTTGAAATATGAAATTAAATTATTCAGAATAAACGTGACTGTAAGCCACATAAGTACTTTTAAATTAGTTATATCTTACTCGCCAATATCGTCAGTCATTACCACAACGTTAATATTATTTAACATCAAAATTACCGAATAACATAAATCATTTTACAAACTTATCATTAAGTTGAAGTGACAAAACGCACTTAAAGTTAATAATAAGTATTTACATAATGGTCTATCTGTTTATTGTTAAACAATAGAAATCATATTTTGTACCATTGTCTTCACGTTTTATGCTAGTTTAAACCTTATGCTATGGTAATACACTTCACAGTAGTGTTGTGGAAGTTTCATGTAAAAAAGTAATTGAAACAGTACACGAATTTGTGCGGTGGACATCAATGGCCATGGCAATGCGTGACTGAACTCTCCGTCATAACACCTCTGACCAATTATGAACCGAATTCCTAAACGTAACACAACAATTCAATCGAATGCTTTATTGTTTTCAACAAAATTTCATACTACTTTTATAAATATACTTCAGCTGTATTTTTCCACATCTAAAAAATATATTGGTATTAAATATTTACTCAGCCTTTAAAAATATTGTAGATGCATTCATTGCACATAATGCCTTTGAGGTAAAACAGGCGCCCGTTGGTCGCGGTTGCAGATAATTTATATGGAATCAAGATAATCAGTATTTCCAATAAAGCAGCAACGGTGGTAGTCACGTCCGAGACATTTGATCGCATAACTAGAGGTGCGGTATTTGTAAGTATGCTCGATAAGCAGGTGGGCAATGCTGGTGTAATTACGCAGAACATTATCAGGTGACCTCATATTGCGGTTGTTTGCTGTGTACGGGCTAGAAGAATAACGCTGCTGGGGGTCGCTAATGTGAACCCGATGCTCTTTACTTTGCATATTTCGAAATATTTATACGAGTTTAGACTTTCTGTCCGTTGCATTGGTGCGGTCCATGAGCAAAGATTATTTTTATCACAGAAAATGAAATAGCAGTTGAATTTATTAATAATCTACTTAAAATTAAACTCTAACTGCATATTCAATACAATAAATTAAACATTGTAAAAAGAAAGTACCAGAAAATTAAGACAACACGGTGCATCTTTGCGGCACCTTGAAAACCAGTTTTTATATAAAAAAGTAATAACATATTTTCTCATAGCGTAATAACATTAAACGTGCAAACATTGGGTGGAACTACATAAGCGTTGTGTATACAGTAGGGAACCCCAATTCAACAATAACTTTCGCTCGCAACACGAGCTATATAGTACCTACTTATCCACAAATTTGTATGAAAATAACGATGTGTATTAAGTTTAATGTTCTTATTGTATATTACAAATAAAATAACTTTATAGAACAAAAACAAAGTTTAAGTATATTACGCTGTGAAATTAGCCATAAGCCAAGGACTATGTTGCTTAGGACGATTCTTCTGATTAAGAATTAAATTTACATAAACAATTTGTGAGTTGTGATACATTTAATTAAAATGAATTAACACTGAACAATATTAAATTAATATGTTAGCCTTGCGTTATTTCAAACGTGTGAGTAAACATAAACGGGAATATTAAATAAATTATTTTAGAATGCATCCGCGCTTTTTTTATATCAATTTCACTTTCGTGTCATTGCAATTATTTGACCTTTCAATCTTTAAAAAAATTCTCTTAAAAATTAATGAATATAATTAATATATTCAATATTGGTTTGATTAATAATAATTATTATTATAAAATAATAGTTAATAATTTACTTAGCCAATATACCCGTATAATTCGTTTCACGCCCAAAGTAGACAAAGTGACTTGAAACTTAATGAACCCATTATGCATCATTACCTAATGCATACCGGAAAAGAAAAATTACCATCGCATCATTACAAGAATTCAGACCGCAGAACTTCCCTAAATGAAATTTATAAAAACTGTGAAAGTTTTTAACACATTTACAGCCCTATGTGAGGTGGCATAACAACGAAACTGAATAACCTATTTTGCGGGCGAGTATGATAAATGACGACGGTCATTTCCCGCCCGTTCGCCGCCATTACGGTTGTCACAGCATATGGCCGATCGAAATAGGGGTTGGTATACCACTGTTTGTTTTGGTAAAAAAAAAACAAATTCAACCACATTGAGGTGAATAAGTTTACGGCTGTAACACGCTTAATAAGGCGTTATAAATATGTACAAAATCCGGACGAAAAGCGTATAAACATTGGTTATCGATTTATATCGAAATTTATTTACAATATTTGTTTTGTAAGGTGTGAATTACATGCTCATAAGTATTAATCAGTTAGTACGAATATTAATCAATAGCGAAGGTTAGTGTTAGTTCATTGGCATTCGATCTATATAGACACTTCACACTGATAGCTGATACGGTAACAATAATTAAAATTAAGTAGGTAGGTAGAACACACAACATTTCTCTGACAATGCAACAAAGAAGATATCATAAATGTACTTAAAAGTATTCTGGCAAACAAATACAAGTGTGAAGATAAGCAAACAAATGAGCTGAAACATTTCCGTGGCAGTTCTTACAGGGGGATATTTTGTACACAAAGCGAGTAGAAAGCCGAACGCAATAAAAGTCGCATTAAGTCAAGAGTAAAAGAGCCGGGACCATTCTGCGGGCGCAAGACGAATGGATTCCGAATGAATTTGTCTACGACGCTTACACGCTAACTAGAATTGTTATCTTTGTAAGACTTTCTTTGCTAACTTTATTGAATTTGTATGTGTGTGAATAATGCATTTTTAACTACTCTAATACAGAGTGGGGTTTAGATTGCAAAAAAACGTAAGTTAAAGGAGCTCACTGAGATTGTCGAAGGAAAACAGAACGGTCTTTCTTGCCTGCAGTAGATACTCTATAGGTTTTAATATATATATATTATCCACTTACTTCAACGAAATAGATTTCTTCCACACATTAAAAGCAATTAAAATGATTTCGTCAAATTTAATTACAAAGCTATTAGACATCCATAGTTTCCTGTCGAAGCTTATTTCAGGTGTTATTTGATAAAAAATGTATAATAGTCTCCTTATAATTAAAAGGCATGCTATCGAAGTGGATAATTTTGTCATTCATTTATTCGTAGACGCAAGATTTAAGGAAAGAGCTTAGACTATAATCAAAAACGACAGACTATGGAATAAATAGAGCGACATACGTAATTATACCGGGGGGAACATAATTAAAACTAGTTTATCATAAAGGTGTTCCTTTTCACGCGCCTCAAACACGACTTTGAAATCTTCAATGATAGCAAATTACGACTTGTGAACGTATACATTAAATAGATTAGGAGAACTTTGTAGCTGTCTTTTTCACTGTTTTCAGCTGAAACATTCTAAATTTTTAAGTAGAAGAAATTATAATAATAACTACTCTCTTTCAAAATTTCTCAGGAAATGTGTGTTCAAAAAATATTTCTTTGTTTATTTATAACCAAATCTGCTCAATAAATCATAAAAACACACACGTCCACAATAAATCACATAGTAAGGTATAATTAAAAATACGAATACAGGTAAGACTTGTGTCTGAAGTCTATAATTAATTTAAGAATTTCGTTAGATGAATCACCAATAATTAGGTGCACTGGGCGGTTGGGCGCGGGGCTAAAGATTTTCGTGACTGCGCGAGGTTCGACGCAGATGTTTTCTGTGTAATTGCTCTTAGTTTTAATCATCTTTTTAGAATTTCAAATCAAGATGAAAACATAATTAATTATCATATATTTAATATGATTCTTTTGTTTATCAAATTATCAACTAAACTTTCTCAATTCTGATCTGATATATGAGAGAAAATATACCATTAAGGAGATCATTATAGCAAATCAACCAAAACAGCGATCATAAATCAGCTAAAAGTTTTGGTTCAAGTTTATTCGCACATCCTTATGCGTACGATTAATACAAAATTATAATAATTGGGCACAGTATAATTGCATTACATAACACAAGGCGAGCGATACACGGCCAATTTGAATTTCAAGTAAAATATCGCGCAATAAATTTACATTTTATAACGTTGCCCTCAGACGTCCTCGTGAGCCGCGATATCTCAGTTTAGGATCAGAGCCTCGTATCTGCAAATTGCGATGATCAATCGCGAGTGACGAGAACTGCTGTGACGTGCTATAAATCAAACAAATGACGATCAACGCTCACATACCTACCGGCCCATTATATCTTCTACATCTATATTATTTAATTACAAAAATAATTTCTTTAATAACTATTACTTGATAAAAGAAGTTCTGTATCACATACCTGCTTGTATAGCTCGTCTATTAATCATATTATGCACTACGTTCATAGTTTATATAGAAAATGCTAGTTATGCGTTTATGTCGATGCACAGTGAATCACGATTTATTTAAATTTGTTCCTCGACATAGTTCACGAACCATATTAAGATAAGATATTTTTATCCGCGTAAAATATTCTCAGTATGATAATGGTTAATTCTTGACATATTTTATATAATGCAAGCCTGAGGCGATCTGGCCGACACTATGTCTAATAAATTTATGGGCCTTCATTTTCATGTTGATCGGCGCTCGAAATTATAATCGGCGCGCTCGGGGCGTGCGGGCGAGAGGACTGCGGACGATCACTCTATCCGGGCCTTCACCAAAACAACTTGAAAACAATGCATTGAAGGTACAGTGCATTTCATACATGTATTGATGATCCTTTTTTATGTGCCATATTATTGTTGATTTTATATAATATCGATCGCATTAGACAAGTGACTGCACAACGTAAAGAATGTGTCACATAGCGACATATCCGGTGATTCCGGTGCGCAATGATCTGGAAGCTGACAACATTGGGGAGTGACAAAGTGTGCTACAGCATGCAGGCTAATAATATTAACATAATTTCATTAAAGTTTTTTTTTAAATGAACTTTATTTTGACATCTAACACATAATATATGAACACACAACTATTTAGTACCACATACAAATGTCTGCTGAAACAATCGCTTGAGACGAATACACAGCGACGAATGGAGAAATCCCTTATTTTTCAATATAATTCTCTTAAATTAATATTTTAGGAAACAACTGACTCATTTAACAGAATGTATTTCAAATTCCTTTCGATCTCATCTTCGTTTGTTCATTCAAATGTCAGTCGAGTGATTATATTATAAACGTAGAATATAAAGTGTAACACCATAGTAAGTGTCAACAGAACACGTAAATAACAGAGATGCTCATCAGAAGGTGTGCAAGCGCATCCAGTGAACAGATCTTAGTGATATGAAAAGACGTTATCGAAGTGTAACATGCAATCGCAACTGCTGAGCCTAATCCCAGCTACATTGCTACTGAATTTGTTTTATTTTTATATAAAATACATTATGTCATATACAACATAAAAATAAAACAAATGCGGCCTTAGTTATGGCACGTGTGAACATTTTTCTTTTATGTTATATTAATTATTATAGTGGTTATTATCAGTCTTTAGTTACATCTTTACACCTATAAAAAGGATAAAAGCAGTTTGAAATAATTATTAGAGTTTTACTAATTTATGAAAGGATACTGTGGCTTTTACTATATCGCGATAATATAATAATATAAAATATAAAATGTTTTTAGGTTAATACTAAGTATTTGTAAAAGTCGGAACAAGCCCGGCCTGAGGCACGTGCCCGGCTCCATTCAAGATTACTTTCTATTGCAAAAAGCATCGTAAATTGCTATTTTATGGAAATAAGTCTATTTATCTCTGTATAGCAAAAATATGCAAGACGACAAAGTGACTTGTCCCGGAAGTGATTTTTTAGAGGGAACTGACGATAAGTGAGCGTTCAAAACATTAGTTTCGGTCTTGTAAGCAAGGAACACTGACTATAAAACTATGTACAATCAAACATGTGACTGCAGTCCGCTCTTTATTAAAACAGCTGCTACTACAGGGGAATGTTTACTGACAGCAGTCGCCTTCACTATGCCGGCGTGATGAGACGAGAGCTGTCCTCACTGCTATTTTGTCTGCAGTGAAATAAATGATTAAAAAGTTGAAACTGGACTTATTAGTAGTTTCTATCATCAAGTCGGAGTTGTCAGGTTTCCTTCAAAGCCTTCTGTAATGTTAATCTTTAAATACCTGAATAGGATATGCTAATAATAGACTACTAGACCACTCGTACAACTTAATTTGCGGATGAACTGAAAACCATTTATGTAAGTGGTATAATTTCTCAACTTGTAGTCTCTTCAATATTAACCTATTCGGCATTCATGGTTTGTGTTATAATGAATGATTTCATATCTAACTAAAGAGCTTAGTTATGGGGTTCGCACGACTCTATAAATGTCAGCAAGTTACTTAAATCGTGATCTCATGAGGTTTATTTTACAATAGTTTTGAATTGCACATGTTATTGAAAACTAATTTTTGAGCTACACAATAATAATTTTAATTGAGTTAAATATTCAAATTAAATACCTGCCTTCATGGTTTTTGTTTTATTAACATTTAACATGATGTATCTTTTGTTTATTTTAATAATAAGGAATTGCAATACTGAGAATAGTTGTTCGGGTTTCTTATTTTGACATTTTAGAAGACAGAAAGGTCTGAAGCCGTCCAATGGTGTGGCGAGGAAAGGCCCGCGAGAGCCCATTGGTTCAACCAAATCTGAATCTTTGTTTTATTACCTTCAACTGTCATTTGTTTTTTTAAACTTTGATACCTATCACATATTTTTATTAGATTGTTGATATGTCCTGACTTATTACAGCAAATGAGTTGAGATCACCTCATCTGTGTTACTTTCAAAAGGGGTGAAACTGCAGAATGAGCTTGTCAACCTGTGGCTATTGCATATTCCGATATTCCGTATGCAAGCAAGGACGGATTATATAAGATATAGTTATACATATATATTACAGATAATATGATTAAATACTAATAATAGAATTGAGAATACAAGAAATGATTAAATCCCGAGGATTTAATGTTGATACACCCATATCATTTAATTTAGACGCGCGAAGATGGGTTGCTATTATCAAAAAATATTACATTAAACGTTCTATCTGGTATTACAATCTCAGGTTTAATGAGGAAATTAATTGGATTGCGAACGTCGGCCATTGGCGCTGTAATTGCTGAAACTGGTTCCGAGGGACGCGAGTTCGGTTCCCAGCAGAGATTTCTACCTTAATTACAGCCACGATCTGTGCGTGTCTTACTTTTTGGTTAATATTATAATATTTTGAGATTAACGTAGATTAAGTCCGGTGTGAAGAATTAGTTTAGAATGTAGGGAAGAAATCTGTTCAACGATCTTAATGTGAATTTCCACTGAATTATAATGAAACACGGGGCTTCGTCTTTGGTTCAATGAGCAACGTCTATTTTGTCGTGTTTTCATATAATGTTTATAAAAGAAACTATGACAATGTAATATTTCTATGCATTTAAATAATATCTTAAACGTTGTATTACATGCACTTAATTACTATATCGACATATTTTTTACAATCCAACTATTAATTAATCAACGCCTAATTAATGTTATCTATACAACTTTTAATTACTCCTTTGTATATTAAATCCGCACATAAACTGTTTGGATCCACTCATTTAATACACATTATATTAGAAATTTAATATTCACCATAACCTAACTTCAAGAAAGATTATTTATTTTTAAAGTTACTACCAAAAGAATGTTTTGCGTACTATTTAAGCATGTAAGTAAGTATGTATTATTTATATTTGGGATAATTATTATACTTATATAAAAATATAAAACAACTTACAGGTGATTTTATTATTTAAATATAATCGAACGGCGTCTTTCCGCTCTAGTAGGTAAACACCTCATGTCAGATCATAATCGTTTCCATCACGCAATTTCCCTCCTAAAAATAATCGCTACGCCCTTATTAACATAAATTAAGAGAACTTAAGTAATACATATGTTTTAAACGCTCCTAGAATCGTAAATGTCAATCCAGCCCCGAGCCACATGCGCACGCACTCGTTCGATGCGTTCGCTATTAATGCGAAATACCTATAATTTGGTCAAGCCCGAGTTGAGGCTAGGTGTCCGTTGTAAACGCTCGGAAGCCTGTCACAGCCGCAATTACAGTACCAAGAATCGGCATTAGTTCGCAGTCTCAACTATTTACGTAAAATAAGAGCAACTTCTCGTACGGGGAAACAACCATTGCACGCATCGCTCATTAAGCACTTTGGAGCAATTTGAGATGAGGAGAAAAAGTTGAGCGGCGGGGAAGGCAATAGCAGCGGCTGCCATCGCGTGCTCAATTAAAATGTGGCCAAGCGTCCTCGCACGGCTGCGGTGACCAGCTCACTTACAACAACTCGATCAACGGTATTTTTAAATTAGTTTTTTACTTTACATGTCACAAAACACACAGACGTTTCTTCGGTCTGTTGTCGACATTATCAGATTTTATGCAAATTGGCGATGACAAAGGGCGTATCTTGTTGATTTTAATCGAATTATTAAACATTTTTGAAAGATCTGACCCATAATTTTCACGGTATCACTTATATAGGTAAGTAAAAACTATATTGAATCTCACAACAAGCTCTTCTCAAAACCTTCTTCTAAAAGTTTTTTTTTACCAATAAGCCAAAAATTGTTAGTTTTTGTCTACCCTTTTATAGTACAATGTCGGGATGTTACATTATTATTATAAATAAGTATTCAAATTTAAACCTCTAATAGTTTGAGTACGCACTCAGGCAGGTGGCGCAATGACTTGCAACTATCCTGCTTCCTCGTCTACTTTCAAAGTACCTGACTCAAAACCCACACTTTAAAATAAGTCTGTATCAATAGATAATTATAATTAGATATATTTATATTTTCTTATACTATTTCGCCGCGATTACAATAGCTGTGAAGTTTTGTCTTCTTAACCTTGCAGTCATTTGTTTGTGATAGTAATTGTGTCCGCTTATGAACCATACTTTAGTTCAATATCATACAGAGTGTAAACAATTTTAAAAAAGTTTCGTTAATTCAAGTCTACTAATAATTATTCATAAATATTTGTTTTATTTAGGTTTCTAAAGGTTCTAAAAAATAAATTTGAAATAGTGAAACAAAATTTATAAAAGCTAAAGTACCTACCTATAGTATTTATTAATATTTTATTTTTGTCCGAAGTAGCTAAATAGGAACCCTAAGAAACAAAACTAGTTCAAAGGCTGTTCCACCTACTCTTACGGTCTCCATCTTTATTCAGGGTTCATCATGAGGTTCCAAATGATGATATCCGTATACATAAATAAATTGAACTTTACTTTAGCAGATATTTAAATCATAGGTATGATATAAATAATAAAACGCGTAGCAAGTCTCTCTAATGATTCCATAGGAACTAATTGAAGACGGTACTATGAGCATCAATCAAGACCATCGCCGCATGAACAAAACACTGTTAGTTTTGCCGCCGAATTATTAATTACATTCCCACAAAAACTCACACACGACGCCGAAACATAAATTTCTTCCTTTTTCAACACACAAAGGAGCCGTTCAAAAATACAATAACGTTAAACTGATTAGCCGTGTCGGATACGGCCGTCGCGGCATAATTTTTGGCGCCACTACTCCTACCTCGAGATTAAACTACTAATACGAATAGGAAATTGAGTAGAAAATGGATGAAGGCTCTATGTGTCATTAAGCATTCGTTCCGCTGCTCCAAAATACTGTATCGGCTCTTTATTTATTTGACTTTAGACATAATTAAATTAGCTGTTGAGCAGTTTTTATTAACTGTTAGCAACTGCCGAATTAAATGTAATGGGCAATTTTAAACATTTACGTCGTCGTTTTATTGACTGATATTGCTTAATATTTTACACTATTAATAAATAATGACGGTTCTATTTGGATTGTTGCACACCTGTGTTATATCTATTGGAATTTTTGGTTTAAAAAAATAAGTTACTAGAGTCGGTTATATAAATTAATAAATAATTTTTTTACTAGATATCATATTTGAATATTAATACAAAACTATTTTGTATTGGGAAAGTTACATCCTATTGTAACCTCTGAGTCCACTCAACAAATCTGCGAGGGTTGACGCTATGAATAATAAAGTGAGGTCGAGATGGATACTTCGCCCTTAGGGACCGATCTTTTGCGAGCTTTCATCCAAACTAATGTTCCCCTTATGGAGCGTACTAAATCGACAATACCCACGAGAATAAAGCTATAACAAAACTTGCATTCGTTAGCGAAATAGTTAGTGTTGGTGTGTTCATCGTGTCAGAGTTGTGTGTGTTCACGTGGACTCACATTCATGAGCAGGTCCGGTGAGGAAGGCCCCTTGCCGCTCATGGCGCCGGCGCTGTTGGCTCATGTCACACAACTCACAGCACTCTCGCAACACGGTTAGAGCTCCGAGACGGCTCGAGCGGCGCGCGGGCGGTCGTCAAGCACTCGGCGGTCGCGACTGCCGCACGCCAGCCCCCACCGCACGAAGCAAGCCCCCTCCGCTACCGGCTGCCTCATTTCTCACTATAATTTGCGTGTTGCTCGTTTTTTACCATTATTACTCCCTCGTTTTGTTTTACGTATTATCGAGTGCATCCCGCTCGCACCGGCCGCCATGCGCGCCGAGCGCCGCCCAGATAATAGCTATCTGCAATTACGCGGCAACGGTGCACAACCGCGAGCATTGCCACCTAACGCCATCTAGCGGTGAGTGGCAATTATAGCCGTAATCCCGATGGATCTACATCCCGAAGACTGTTTATGCACATTTACTACACTTACAATTGTTCTAAAGAAATTACTTTACGCTATCTGATCTTCAAATAAACATACTTGTTTAGAGGTTTCGTGTTTGCTTAACGTTTCATTATTGTTTTAAATCTTGGTATACAAATAATAAGTAAACTGTCCTCCATTCAGAATTGGATAAAACAGAGAGAAAGCATTTCTTTCATATTAATTGACCTCGAGTACTTAATTAAAAACACTTCGTTTTGTTTCAATCAATTTTATTTATTATAAGCAAAGTGATATGTTATTTTTAACAAGCTTAATATTAACATCATTCTTATATGTAGTATACTAGATAATAGACATGAAGTAATATCTACAAACTGAATTCTAAATAACGATAACAAAAAGATACAGTAATTACAAGCTAATATGTTGTATCGGTATGTTAGACAGAGACTATATATTTTTATCGAACATAACAAATAAGAATCACTTAAAGGTTTATAACAAATGGTCATAGCATAATTATTGAAAACATGCATTCATTAAACAAGTAACTAATTATTCACTATTGTCCTAAAGCCACAGGATGTGGTAAATTATAATGACCCTGGAACACTCCATAATTTTCTTTAGTAGCACACTGGTAGGGGCTGAAGGCTGGGTATTGTTGGTACATGCGGTGGTCGCGTGATGCTGTGCGAGCATACAGTATATCCTGTCGTGTATCTCCATACCAGCCAGGGTTTGCTCCGGGGAGTGGAATTACTGAGGCCGTGTTGCCAAGAACATGCCCTCCGGAATAATTGTTCCCAGCCATAGGCGTGGTAGAACCAAGGGGTGGATAACTGTAGTGCATTTGACGAGAAGTAACATCAGTGGATGAAACAGTGCCGTTGTTATTGCTACCAACAATAGTTTGAGGAGCTGTAGTTTGAGGTGACTCTGACAAATTCTTCGCCTGTACTTCACCATTTACACTATTTTCTTGAGGCACTCTATCTTCCTTCTCTTCGTCACTTTTAGATTTTTTACTTTTCCTTGACACATTAGCGTGAGTTTTCACGTGTTTAGCAAGATGATCTGATCGCATAAATCGCTTTGTGCACAGTTGGCAAGCAAATCTCTTTTCACCCGTATGAGTACGTAAATGGCGTTGAAGCTCGTCCGATCGGGTGAAACGCTTTCCGCAGAAAAGCCAATTACACACGAATGGTCTTTCACCTGTGTGCCAACGTAAATGAGCCTTTAAATGTGATGTTTTTCCATACACTTTTCCACACCCTGGAACGTGACAAATGTGTTCTCTTTTAGCTCCATCTTTTCCAAAGTTAGGTCCGAATCCAGCTGCCTCTGTTAGGCAATTTGGGCAACGACACTTAGCACAACGACGTTGCAGTTCTCTTGCTTCTTCTGCAGCAACTGCGGTGGCCGGTGGCCAATATGTTGGTGTAGTATACTGCGGTGGATATGACAAATCCCTCCACGTGTGTGTTGGCGGACACCAAGCATTGGACGAAGCACTACTGCATGACGATAAATCAGAGGCCGGAGACAGTGTGTCTCCACGACCATAAGTACAGCCGTAACCGCTCATCATGTTCATCATCTGTAAAATATAATTTAATAAATATAAAACAATTGTAAGTAATAAGCTTTTTGTATAAATTCAATGATCCATTAAACCATCAGTGAAAATACAGTTAAAATTAATTCAATAAGAACTTTCTCGTAATTAAATAAAATAAATGTCAAATGGGGGCTGAAAACAAACATAATCATATATGGGCGGGCGGACATACCTGTTGCGAGGGCGGCTCAACGTATTGCATTTCCGGTGACAACGACAAAGACAAAACGCGCGACGAAAGCCTTCGACTGGATAATTACAGGGCGGCACTCCGCTCGCGTCGAGACGTTTTTAATAACTGGCTTCGAATAGACGTAACAAGCGGTTGTCACCTCGCCCCGCACCGCCTCGAGGAGGGGCGCGCTCGAGGGTGAGCTGAGAGTTGCGCTCGCGCAGCCCCCAACCTCGGCCCGGCCCCGCACAGCCTCCAACCCCGACCCGAGTCTGTGAAATATGACTCACAATTCAAATGAGAATAAGCTCACACGTTCTTAAACTTAATCAAACATGACGCTCAGTTTAAGAGCTTAATATTCAGGTATATAATTATGCACAAGCATTTATTTTCTTCCCTTGAAATTTATATTATTCGTTAACCTCTGAAAGATCCTGAAATCTATAAAGTATCAAACAATTTATTGAACATTATGAATATTAAATTATTATATAAATGACACTTTTATTTATTTGTTCAATTGTAAGAAATTTAGTAAAAAAAATACCTAACCTTGACCTTTGTACTCGCCTTTAAGTTGTTACAGATCAAGAGCAACTATAGTGTCTATGCGAGTCCACACAACATAGTAATAATTAAATGTTTTTCGTTCTCCACTCTCAGGCTGCTTAATGTTTTTAATTTTTTCTCTATTTCGGTCGGCAGTTCGCAGCAGACGCATGATTTATGCATATCCAAGCGGAGCCGAACCTTTAATTACATGTTGTTAAAATATGGCAGTTTGTTAAATCGTTTAATATGCTTTTGTTTTAGTAAACGCCGCTCTCATAAGATAGTTCTACATACCTACATTTCTTTTTTAAAACGAATATTAAGGTTCCCATAGAAGGTTTGTATCTACATTAATTGGTATTTATTTTATCTTAAAATACTAGACGACTTTGTGAAGATTTTTAATTAAGTGTTAAAAAATATAGTTTATCTAAATTATTTTAATTTAACGATGCTTTGCATTCGTCGTGTTTCAGTGATAAAATAATCAAAATTAAGGCACAAAACAAGCTGAATGTTTTAAATTATAAGTAATTTGAACTTTAAAAAAATTGTCCAACGTTAACAAATATTCCGTGGAGTTTCGGCTGTTACAGAGTTCATAAACAATAGCTCTCACATTAATAAACACATAATAGGTATCTAATTTACACAATTATCACTCACCATTCAAACTCTGCAGCTTAGAAAACAACAATGGGTGCGAGTTATTCCACGAATGCGACAGAAAATTTGCGGTGCGTAAGTGAAGTAACCTGTCGACATGTTTATGACTTCAAAGAACAATGGAATAGGCAGACAAAACGTATTTGCTACTGCTAGTGCAAGATCAAACCGTCAAAGACCTCATGCCGTGGACAATGTAACTACTAATGTTCGCTGTGATAGCATCGTGCCATAAATCTTTCAGGTTTTTTGTTAAGTTTTTGTGCTGTTTGCTTTAAAATTATACTTACATTTTTTTCTACTACACATTTATATTGCTAACTACTAGTGACTACTATCATACTATGAAGGCTACTTCGAGTTATTTAGTTAGTCGTAAATATTCTAAATTTCTTAATATTCGGCTGTGTCGGATTTTTATATGTAGAGTGTAAATATATTCCTCTTCTCTTTTGACTCAATGGAAAACTGCGTTTAGAGATCAGCTTGAAAGCAAGCAATAAAGCCACATAGGTATACTCGAATGTCTGATTTCTTTTGTTACATTCAAATTATAAATACGTTTACTTTTTTCGCGAATAAATAACAAGTCCAAGTACGTACAAATACAGGATCTGATTTCTAAAGTTCCGGTCGGCGACTTGGCGTGGGTGCCTAGCTGGTTGTGTAACTTATAAAAGATGTAATCAGATACCACAGACCCTCGCCGCTTTATACGAGCGCCCTACAATACACACAATTCGTTCGAGAAACTACGCCAAAAGACAGGAAGTATAAGGACAGCGTGCGAGAAGACCAATTACCCGCCCACGTCATTGGAAACCAGTAATTAGTGTAAAATATACGAAATGCACACAAAAGATGCACACCTTGTCGGCGATCGTTGTATATTTATTAATGAGCTATTTTTTACACGCTTATAATGCTTCGTTTGTACTTTTATATTTTATTACGTATTTATTCGTAGTGAGTGAATACCAGAGGGTGTATCATGGGTTTGAGGAGTTGCGCTCCTAAAGACAAAAAATCTTAAATCTTAAAATCGAAAGATAAGTAAAAGTTTTTAATAAATTTCTAATACATCAAATAAATAAAGAATATATTAAGAGATTTAAAAGTATTTATGCGATGGTCGTTTTGGTAATTTCATTTGACGCGACGTGAGACTGCCGCATAAAGTACATTTTGTTACAACATGTCAAGATTATGGGTGGATTGAAAAAACAATAATAATAATAATCAAAATCATTCAAAGCCACCGGTAGCTACGAGTTATCTGATCGGAATTCCACTCTATTAGATCAAGTATCCGAAAAGGAGTGAAAATCGGCAAATGCAACTGATAATGTGTAACAAGATCACCTAATCTACCTGTTCATCCTCTGACAGTACACCATGCAACTATTGTATGGTACGAATAGCAAAAAATCTTTTGAAACTTGTAACGCGAATATAAAAAGTTGAAAACCTTTTGTTAGTTTTGCTCACCGTATTTAGAAATGTTTTGTCCATGTCATGGGAAATTTAACATACGTTCGCTCATTTTACAATTTTATAAATTGTTATATGATATTTTATTGGCAACCATCCCTTTTTTGGATAAAATTGCTTATTCAATATAACTCTATCAGTGTTGCATGAATATTCTAAATTTCTTCAAACTGTTTGTTAAACATAGTAGAAATATTTAAATATTAATATTAAAATAACGATTTGCAAACAAATTGTAATAAAGTTCGGGAATATAAGAGGCAAGTGAGCAAAAACGTTTGAATGCGACCAAAATTCGATGGACTAGACACCCCGCTGTTTTTCGGCGGCTACTAAAGGATCAGCGCCGCGTCTTTGCTATGTGACAGCCGAAATTGCTTCACATCTAAAAACACTGCCTATGTCACAGTTTGTTGTAAAAACAAGACTTGTCTGACGGCTGATATGGGTCGCGATTTTTGCTATATCCTTTCGAGAAATTATCACGTCGTAAAAGATAGTGAGTGTATTTTCTTTTACCTACGTATAAAAAATACACTTACTAGAATTTAATAAATAATTTCGGCTCTAAAACATTAAACTCGTTTTTATTTAATTAGAAGAAAAATAAAGAACTTACAAAGAGACCCAAAAGCAGTGACTGAGAGCAAATAACCAGAGAATAGGGTATATGCATAAAATTTTATTATACGATAACTATATATTTTTATAAACTATATTGCATCAGAATTATGTGTACATGAATATTTTTTATTATTATTTAGTTTTGACCGAGAAAAGAAGTTGATAAAATAGCATAATACAAACTTCCCGCATTTATTTTGAAAAACGGATGTGACGTAATTAGCGCTGTAGTAACTTGGGCCAATAGCAGCCAAGAACAAAGAATACATTCATTTTGATCACAAATATCAGTTTCTCGCTTTGGCACGAAACCGTTATTAACTTTTTTGTTGTTTTTTTTTTTTGCTTCAATGACGTGATGTTTTATATTACGTTTACCATATTAATTGAAACGATTAGTGTTTATTATGTCAGATGACAGCAAAAAGCCAAAAATGATTTTTTAAATAAAATTGTTTGCGGCAGCAAAACAAATGGGAACGCACCCATACCAAGTTGGTACTTAACAACCGACGTATGCTTGTTTGAAGTTTGCCTGCGATTTGTTTTTGTTTTGTGATTTTCGGAGTTTTGTTTTGTTTGAGAAAGTTGACGAAAATGATTGATAGTGGTTTTGTCAAGGTGCAATCCGATAATTTTCTTACGTCCTTATTTCTCGGAATAAGAAAAAAACACTTTGTCAGGTGCATTCTTTGTCGTATTATCACATTTGGGCATAAGACAATACTTATCTGCGTTGCTCCATGGTTTAATGATAGTGCTACAAAATATTAATTGAACGCCAGTACAAAACAACAAGAGAAAACTGAGATTATCCGTCCGTATTGTCAATAGAAATCGTATTATCAACTTTGACACTATGAGCACTATGACGTCACAGAGCGCGCCAAAGTGGAGTGGCGTTTAAATGTACTACAAACGTTTAACAATTTCAATCTTCATTATTTTACAAAATATTCGTTTTTTCGATGCCGGACTTTTTTATATATATATTTAACGATAAAAACTATCGTTTAGGATCATAAAAAAAAATCATGCATATACCCTATTAAGCGCAATGACATGTATTAAAAATATGCGACAATGAGAGAGTATTCTCCATGCAACGGGCAGGGTATCTCTTGGTACTCCTTTTAGTCAATGTGATTCCAGAGTTGTCTGTATTTGTGGCAACTTACACAGGAGACCATCTAGATGTTAGGCAAAATATCAGTTAATTCTTTGAGGCCATGGGCGAGCCAGCCATATGGGGCAGCAGTCTAAAATAATATGTAACTAGCAAAGTATACCCGCGATCTTACCCCGGTTAATTTTTTTTTTGTGTCGACTGACGAGTGCGAACTTTCTTGCGGATATTAAGTAATGTAGTTAGTACCTAAATAATTAAGTTTTTTAGGTTTGATTAGGTACCTTACAGGTCAGGGCCTGGGCACGCCCATGTTTGAGGCATAGATATATTGATATATAAAACTCAAAGGTGACTGACTTAGTGATCTATCAACGCACAGCCCAAACCACTGGACGGATCGGGCTGAAATTTGGCATGCAGGTAGATGTTATGACGTAGGCATCCGCTAAGAAAGGATTTTGATCAATTCTTCCCCCAAGGGGATAAAATAGGGGATGAAAGTTTGTATAAATCTTATTAGATTTTCGACTGATTGAACTGAAATTAAAAATTGACAGATATGTGGTTAATAACTGGAGCAAGTTTTCAATTATGACCCACGACAGGAATGGTGATAACTACTTAACACACGTTAAACAAAAGTAAAGCCACACAAACTAAACCTAATTAATAATAATACTTCTTAACGCGAGCGAAGCCGCTGGCAAAAGCTAGTATTGATATATATCAAAGATTTAAGGGAAATATAATTTAAAAAATAAACAACATTATTTTAAAGGCTTTATTGACATAAGACACTACTACTATTTATGTGAGAATTCATATTGTACAATCATTTATACTGACTCAAACTTTAAGGAATGTAGTTTAAAAGTTTTGAAAAATATTTATCGATATGCTTAAATTAGGAGCGTCTATTCACCAAGGCGTCATGCCATAGACACGTCCATGGTCACGACTGTTGTTAATAATTCATGCTGCCTCGGTGAATAATTGTAAACACATCTTCTGTTAACTTAAAATCCAGTAGGTTAGATACAATTTTTTTATACATGCTTCTCTAGTATATTTAACTTTAATTTTCATATAATAAATTGTGTGTATTAATTAAAAGAATACAATTCACTGGACTGCGGTTATTAATCCTAGCAAGTTTTATAAGGATTTTTCTTAAATATATTTGTGAGTACTACAGAATTTAAATTATCCCGGCTGACTCCTGTATATATGTGTAAATATTTGGCCTGCTGTACTGTATGTATCGTTTCTATAAATAAGCAAATTAATTTTATTTATAAAACTTTCTTAACCCGAATTGTTAGATTTAAAGCAAAAGGCTTAAATATTCCCATTTCACATTTTCTCAAAAGGCAATGAGTTCTAATTGGGACTATTTGCTCGAACTCATCCATGGACGCTTAATGAATAATAGTCCACTAATATTACATGTTAACACCCAAAGAAACTAGTTTAACCG